>ML121559.1:116595-161985 GCA_003788615.2 Terfezia boudieri ATCC MYA-4762 | reverse complement strand
CGAATCACTCGAAACACTTGCAAGCGATATCTCATGATCGCCAGATGGATATATCTCATGTCGTGCATGCGCCAGTTCAGAGATAATGAGGTGTCCCTTGTTCGACCAATTTGCCGCAAACATAGCTAGAGCTCAAGCGGGAGTAGAGTGTCAATGATGCAGCAGGAGGTCCTGTACTAAGGTAGCAAGGCAAATTGCGAGCATAAGGTATTTTTTGATTACTGCAGAATGAGCCTCCTCCAGAATTGGCTTCCAGTGCTTGGGTTTCTCACTTCAGTCGGGTGATATTCCCTTTCGTAAGAACGCGCTGGCGTCGATAAGTTGGCCCCATGGTCCGTCATCACGCGAGGACATGCCTGATGTAGCAAAAAACAAGGGGTGGCGGGAGACTAGGGGAGAGATATGTGCGTTTGTGTGCACAGTTTCCAGCTTCCCACGACCTGGGAAACGTTGGTCAATAGACAGGCTGGTAGGTAGGTAGGTAGTAGGTTACTAAGGTATGTAAGAAGTCATGGCCTCCTCCATGTCCCCCGGGGTTGAATCATATTGGCTTCTTTTGGCCCGCCGTGTCTCGGATCGCCGCATTCGATGATGGAGGTGTGCTTCGAATCAGCAAGGCGAGCACACTGTGGTTACTTATGGCACCACCGCACTGACTTGTGATTACAAGAAATATGATGTGGTAGGTACGGAGTAGGCACCACCCCATTAATAATAATTAATTTGTCAGAGGCGTTGTGTATCTTGAGTCCGTCTCCGGGCTCCCAGTCGCCTCGGCTCTTCCAACAGCCCTCTGCATTCTGATTGAGCGCACTCAATCCCTAGTCTGTCTGGCTGGCTGGCAACATTTATGCCTCTCCCAACGACGACGCATCTCAGCCTGCACAAAACTCCTCCGTACGAGTACCCCTTCAATCGTCCCCACGCAGCGGGTCTTATCGTCCGCCCTGCAATTGCCCTTGCAATATCGCCCTGCAACCAGACTCAGTTCGCCCCGGCAGTTTACGCTCTTTGCCTGCCTAACTTAGGTGGGTAGTAGCTAGCTGACCAAGGGTTCTTCCGCACTATCGATAAGCCTCAACCCTTGCCCTTGCCCCCGTCCCTATGTAATCGAATGCCCCTCCCCCGCTTTGTCAAAAAAGGGACCTGGCTTGGCGTGGCCTCAACAACAACTTGGACCTACCCGGCCTTCCCACCGCTGGATCTCTCACGGAAGCAGCACGAATAAAAAAGGGTGAGGGAATTCTTCCCGCCGGAGGCCATCGATTTCGAGCCATTGCAGCACCCCCCCCCCCCCCCCACGAAAAACGGTGTATATTTTTGGGTACTATCATCGAGTGAGGTTGGGACATTTGAATCATTTTGACTCGGAAGCCTTAAAACAAACCGCTATCAGCGCGGCTGCCATGGCTGCCACGTCCGCGACATCATCCAATTCCAATTCTGCGCTGCAGGTGGAGGTCCCAGATCAATTTACGGGTTATGCTGCATTCTCTGGTATGTACCACCTGCTTTCTTATTCTTGAGATTGCGCAATGATGGGTTGCATCGGTGCTCCTGTTAAGGTTCCAGTATTTGAATCTTGTGCTCGGCACAGGATCTTGCATATATGTGGCTGCAATTGAAATGTCAACTCTTGGACGGTTCATCTCGGTGACCCCCGTGTGTTTCCGTTTGTGTTTTTTTACAAATTCGCCCCCTGGTGCGCTCACAATTATGGGAATTTTTGTCATTTCTACCAGCCACCTTGTCTCAAGTTACTTGAACTTGGAGTGCAGCTTCAACCTCTTGGGTTTGATATTTTATTTCGTGAAATTATCTTAGCTAACTTATTTCTCGGCCTTTCGATACAATCATTGAAATCAGCTGAAAATTGGTCTGATCTGAAACTACACACATATGACCCAAAGCCTTTCGGACCATATGATATAGATGTTAAGGTCAATTATTGTGGAGTATGTGGTAGTGATCTGTACGTTCCTAGTTTTCTCATATCCAATTATCATACACTCTTCCTTACCTAATTCCATTTCTTGCATATGCACCTTTCTGGCATGACGAATTGTATGCTGGCGACTGACTTACATTAGGCATTCTGTCCGATCCGGCTGGGCTCCATCGATATATCCCCTTGTAGCTGGTCATGAAATTACCGGACGAGCTATTCGTATCGGTTCCAAAGTCTCATCAATCAAACCCGGAGATCTTGTGGGCGTAGGAGCCCAAGCCTGGTCTTGCGGGGCTTGTGAAGCATGTGCAGGGGAAGAGAATGCGACGAAAGTGGGTGGGATCAAGGCTGCAGAGGCAGGTGGATGGGAAGGGGAGGTTGGTTTTGGGGGTGAGGGGGGCCTTAGTGGGGGTAATGAGCAGTACTGTAAAAAAGTTGTAGAAACGTAGGTTTCGTTTGTAACATTTAGTTTTGGTTGGCTCTCACTGACATATGCCTCACAGCTACAACTGGAGATACAAGGATGGAAGTTTAGCCCATGGAGGGTACGCAAATTATTGCAGGATCCATGAGAAGTGCGTCTCCGACCTCTCGTGCATAATCATTATATTTCTTTTGCTGACGTGCGTGTGCGTATGACTTTGCACAGCTTCGTTTATCCACTTCCGGAAAATGTACCCGAAGAGATAATAGCTCCAATGCTATGTGGAGGTGTCAGTATGTTTCTGCTCTTCTAGCCCATCTCGATGTGGGGAAGTAATGGCCGATGAGCTTATAACCTTCTTAGCGATGTACTCCCCTCTCAAGCGTGCCAACGTCGGGCCAGGGAGTAAGGTAGGGATTGTCGGTATCGGGGGTATGCTTCCCACATTGTCCTATCACAAGCTATATGAGTACGTAACTTAATTGATAAACCATTTGTAGGGCTTGGCCATTTTGGCATCATGTTTGCTAAAGCGATGGGAGCTGAGGTCACTGCCATTTCCCACTCTACTCGCAAGCGGGATGATGCTCTGAAACTAGGAGCAGGCAGGTTCATCTCTACTTCCTCCTCCGATAATTGGGAGGTTCCACACCAGCGTTCGTTGGATCTAATTATATCCACGAATTACTCCACTGACATGCCACTGACAAAATACCTTTCACTCCTCAAGATCGGCGGAACGCTTATTTATTGCGGTATTCCTGAAGGTACTCTGCCTAGCTTCTCCTGGGAAAGCTTTGCTACATCAAATCTGAGCATTAAAGGCAGCAACGTGGGTAGTAAGAAGGAAGTCTTACAGATGCTGAAGATGATAGCTGCGACGGGTGGAGAAAAGTGCTGGAGTTGGATTGAACTTGTGCCTATGGCGAAGGTCGGTGAGGTCTTGGAGAGATTGGAAAGAGGGGATGTGAGATATAGATTCGTGCTCAAAGCAGATTTCTAAATTTCTGTAGTAGAGTCTGTATGTTACACGAGGTACTTCTTCGAGTAGACGTAGACAAATGTGTTGCTTATTGACGCTTTAGGCAGTCTTGATCACGTGACAGTCTGTGAACATCTCTCCTCTGAATTCTTGCTCATCAGACAGCAGTCCTGCCAGACTACTGTTACCCCAATGACAATATTCTCTGTCCTTGCCTTCGAAAATTCACTAAATTCAGCCATATCTTTTGCCACTCGTTCTTTGGTACCTGGGTTTAATCGGAAAAACACAGCCGCCGCGCCGGTTACCGGAACAGGGCTGCTTGACCACGAACCTGAAGAGAAAGATATTTTTTGCAACGACGGAGTTGTGAAGCCAAACACTCGCTTGGCCCTTGAACTACATTACCACCTTCATTACGTGAAAGCAAAGAACAGAAAAACGCAGTTGGACCCTCAGGGCACGAGGTAAGCATTGTTCTGGATTCTCTTCATTTATGTCCACAAGAGCGAACACCCTAACTTACGATACAATAGTAGGTTCATAGAGGCCACTAGAGCTTTTCCAGAAGACGGGGAATCGGAATTTCCATTACTCTACAACCGAGCGATTCCCGTCAGCCTATATCTCTCAAGAATGGGCGTAGATTGTAACAAGGAGGCGCAAGGGCTCGGCCGTGTTAGGGCTGACCTATATTATTCAGAGGTCTAGTTCTATTCCGGCGTCAGGTTTTTTTTGGGGGGGGAAGGTGGGGGGTTGTTGTGCCTAGTTCATTTTGCCTGAGCTAACTCAAATCTTTTTCTTCAATGTGTATAGATATATGACTACCGCTATCCTCATTTTGAGAAAGGCGAGACAGAAGAAGCAGGTTCTGTGTTCCATTATTTAGTGCCACCAGCTCTACCTCTCTTTCCTATATCGTTCATTCCATTTTCGCAAGAAAATATTCGTTCCAACCTTGCAAATCTGACTCAAAACGCCTATACTTGGTTTCTCTCGGAGCATACGCGAGGGTATCGAGGTCGAAAAGGTACCTCATTGGCACATGTTGGCTTGAGATGGAAGGAGATGCAAATAGCCCAGTGTGCTTCTGCTTGTTCCCAAAGATTACTAGGGAAAATGGGCACTGGATGGAGAAGGCTGGAAATCGACGATAATAATGGGGAACGACCGCTAACTCCTACACTCCAAAGCTCAATTAATGGAAGGAATGGACATATTGACGGTGCATTGGAAATGCATAGAAGAGAAGAGTCAGGGACATCTGAAGTAGGAGGAGCCTCTCCAAAGTTGGGGGGATATGGGGGACTAGCCAATCTTTCTACGGAGAGGGATGGAAAGTTGCAGATGGGCAGCACAAGGGATATCAGAGAAACCGCCAGTCCGCAGAATTTACAGCGCCAGCCCATAAGCGGAAAGTGTCAAACCATCACTGCAACCGCTCACACTGGCTCTCCTAGAAGGAGACACCGTCCCATTAATATTGACTGGGGAACACCAAAATGGAGCTCGCAAGATACAGTAGCCTCTGAGAGCCGCTCGAGTGATCATTTTAAATCAGGAGAGAAAAGACTCGTTGAGGACCTTCCACCACTGTCTTCACAGGTTTTTCCGAGAACAGTACCCTCCTCTCCAATTGAGACCTCAAATCCTTCCTCTACACTCTGGCAACACACCCTGCAGGTTGACATCGGGATGCCTATGGCAGCCACCACATACGAATCACCACGGCCAGCGCCCACCTCACCACCACCCCGTCGCTCAAGCTTGGAATGCAGAAATTCAAAACTCACTAAGATGAACAAAGAATCAACCTTTCGAGGAAAATTCAATGCCAAACTTAGATCCCGGCAAACATCACGGCGAACTTCATCCTTGGATTTTGCTTGCAGGGGGAGTATAGCGAGGGCGTCTGTATTCAGCGAGGATATTTATCCGGGTTGCAAAAAGACACAGGCAGACACAGAAAATACGTGGACCCCAGGCAATACAATCCGGAAGACAAGGAAGGCTGTGGTCAGGGCCTTGGCTTCAACGGGGTTGATTGGCTGGCGGGAGCGTGAGCGAGATGATAACGAGGAATGGAGGGCTTTGCAAGAGGGATCTATACGTCATAAACTTGGGAGAACAAGGAAGTTGAAACCTCCAGAGGATAGCTATCTAACCCCACCGCCGTCACCGCATCCAGGGAATAGAGTTTATATATCGGGGAGTAGCAGTACGGGGGCGTCCGCGGCTATGAACGTGCGTGGGACGAGAGAGGTTCAAGCAGCAGAAGCCGAGGTAGAGGTAAAACTTAAGAGGAAAAGGATGTCGGGCTATATGAGGTTAATAGGGAAGTAGGAGGATAGATTTGGTTTGGGGAGGTATTGCCGTTGACTTTCTAGGCGCTTCCTTCTTATTTTTAGATGATGCATGCACGCATACATGCTCAAGTACACACATACCCCTTGGATAGATCGTTTGGTATGAGCCTGGCACCGGCACCTAGCTTCATTGCGTGTTGCATTGTGAGCAGGCTTGCTGATAGGCATTCTCATTTTTCCTTTTTTATGTTTTTGTATGGAAGGGTATGAAGAATAAAGGGCTGTCTGTGGCGAAGTGTCCTGGACGTGTGCTCATATTCGAAGCCTTATATTTTCCTTCTCGAATTTGTCCTAACGAATGGGCTGTATGATAGATAAATAGGGGAAGAGATTTACAGCCTACCGTGGGACTATGCAGTTATCCACCGTTGGGATGTTACATCTTATGGTAAGGGTGAGATGTCCCAAGGTGTTACACCGGTCTTCATCGGGACGCTGTCTATTCCCTATAGTCGAATGGATCGGCTTCCGATTCTTTATAAGATCAAAGGCACATGGTGACCGTACTATTTTCTGAAACTAGTTAGGCTTAAGAGAAATGAACACCGACAGAGCCTGAGGTTGGAATGATTCCCCTTGCCCTGGCCGGCCTTCCTTGGGGGGGCCGAGTTACCCTCAATTCCAGTGCTTTGTTTAAGAATGTACGTACTAGATGTTGGCATTAGTTTAAATTTAGTGCGACTACGTAGCCGTAGCCGGAGTCCATCCCCTTTATAACTGCACCCAACTCCGACCTTGGAAAACCTGTCCCTCACGGAAAGCCGGACCGGAACTGGTTCGCAAATAATTCAGTGATCGACAGAGCTAAACAAGGCGCCGCCCTCCCCTCCCTTCTCCCGGAACCCCCCAAGATCAGCGACCTAGATAGGTGCTCTAGAGTACGTCAGTGACGGGTGTGATATAATCACATCTCTATGATTGCATCCTTTATTATTGCGTCAAACACCCATCCCGAACAGGGTATATCTGCATAACCTCCCTTTTTTTGCATGGTGCCCTGTGGCTTCGGTCCTATGCAATGACATTATATCTAGATTGAACTCATTCTAAAGTTTACATCCACTGATATAGCAGCGGGTGTTACCAAGCAGCGAAGTTTGCACCCAAGGAATGGGCTATTCGAGGGCGGACAGGCACAAAGCGATAGGATCCAACAATATATAAGGAGTACCTACTGGTTAGCCATTTGGGGTAGTCGAAGTCTTGCGGATTTGGCGACGTAGATCTCAACAATCGCGGGATGGCACAGCTGAGGATATGTAGGTAGGGCGATCCGCATTAGTAGTGAAGTAAACTTTCAAAATGGTTGTGTTTACTCACAGTGCATAGGAAAACAAAATCAAACTCCGTAATAACAAGAAACTGTTTTGTACCAGAACTTCGATCCAGCTCGTCTGGAGGCTCGTGAAAGAACTGCCAAAAATTCTAACTCGGAAAACCCCATAAGCTTGTGTGTAGAGCCTTTGTGGGGGCCGCTGTATATGTAGGCGCGAGCAGTAGATATATTTGTATGCAGTGTCTGTACCTGTACCTGTGAGCGCCTGGATGAGGCGGTCGCAGGCACCCGGGGGTACTCAATCCTTTTCTGGGGATATATCAGAGCTGCAACTCTGTACTACATAAGCCAAACTGAACTCATCATGAGATTAAATAGGACACCATGCTAGCTTAAGCGGCGCACTTAAAGAAGCAAAGAGAATTATGCATTGAGGCGTCAGGGTAGGTATCATGTAGAAAAGTTGCCGCTTTCGAGCTCTATAACATTGAGACAGCGGTTCTGCAATCTGACGTGTGATATGGACACTCCGCAGCATAGGCTCTTCGAATTTTGCCTGCAGGAACATCGGAGCGGGTGCATCTCCTGATCATGAGGCTTGGTTAGAGTTCAGAATTCCAGCATTATAGTTCAACTGCAAGCCAGACTAAGTTCGACCCTGACTGGAATTTTAGACATATAAACGGCCTGGGTCATTATTAATAGTTTAAAGCCGGTGAACCCCTGCAAGGAAGTACCTACATAACTTCTGGAGTACTTGTACCCGCTCCCCCTGCAGTCTACACTTATCGTCACTTATCACAACTCGCAACTGTGCCTCAAGCCTTTTATCCACACCAATGCATCTTCTGGATTCGATTTCGTGGCTATATTATCACTTGATGGAGGATCTGATATCAACCAATCGTCGTTTTAAGCTCCAGGCGCGGTTCTGCAGCATGAGGAACAACCCTGCGTCGTGCGTTTCTGTGTCTGTGTTCTGCATGTTGGAATTTCAATTTTGTGGGGTTCAACAACTTCTCCCACTTGCCCCGCCCCGTAGGTAGGCATGCTCTCTGCGTCGTGATCTGCTTCACGAGACGTCCAAGAACCCTCGTCATTCGCTGGCTTCGTTGTATCTGTCTCCGGTTTCTTGTGCTCTTGCCCGGAATAGGGCTTGCAAAGGTACATTCGAGCCGCGGATGGTTGCACCTGGCTGCTCTACCACCCCTCCTCGTCCAATATTTCCCTCCAGTCTGGTTCACTCCCTCGAGGGTATCCCTCCCCCGCTTGTGTGGCTCTGTGTTCCTGTACCTTAAATAATCAGCGAATGGTCTTACTTTGCATGCGACAGGTCAGGCCAGGAGTTTGCCCATCCGGCCACTTCGTTAGCCCCCGGCGGTTTTGTCACTGCTCTGAATCTGGTTACGAGTACGGGGGAGCCTCATGCTCCGCCCTACACTGTTCCTGTCTGCTGGTGATTCTCTAGCATGTATTCCGTTCCTCTGCTGCTGTTGTTACTGCCGTTCCGGTGCGGGTTGCTTGATTCTGGAGCCCTGTTCCTGGCTCGCCCCATCCCCCCCCCGGCGGTCCCTGGTCCATCCGCTATGTGATGTGCGTCCCTCTGGTGCGAGAGACCGGTTCTTGTGCCTTAGTACTGTAATACCTCCCTCCCCTCTTCGCTGTGCTTAGAAGCGGCGGTGCGACGAAGGAAAACGTTGTTGCTCTGTCGCCTGGAATCCCCCTCCCAGCTGTCTTTCCCACAGGACAAATCCCTGGATAGCTTCGCACCTCCTGATCGAGGCAGCGACAATCCTCCGCGGCCGCCGTATACCCCAATCCCCCTCGGTCCCTCACCCCCCAGACTGTTGTACTCTCCCCCGTCATATTCCCCCCCCACCAGGCTCAGGACACAGGCTCAGGACACTCCAGCACCAGGACACGGTGTATTTGCGATTCACGATTTATACCTTATATCTATACGAATCATTCCGACTAGGCAGCCCTATCTGCGGTCTACGTTTTAATACTGCCCAGTGGGACGTACAACGGGGGGGAATATCACAGCCTTCAGGTCTCCTGGACCTACCTTATCGCGACACCTCACAACTAGGTTGCCCGCAAGGCCTGCAAACCCGAACAACTCCCACAGCTGCCAGGAGAACAGCGGCTGCAGCATACACCCTCTCAGCCTTCGGATCGCTTGCCCTACACTCACAATACCTTTTTGGATGAAGACCAGACTTGCAACGAGTTTCATTTATTTTTTCCTCTGAAAAAAGCACAGCATATTTTCCCGTTATTGGTATAGGCTTTAATTTGATCGATCTATCGACGAATCTCGACACAACCGTCAACGTACCTGAGCTCACCTACCCCTGTGGTAGTACGAATCCTCGAGCCTCATCCAACATACTTTCATATAACCTGCAGCATTTAGGAAAGCATATAGTACATCGTCAAACGAAAAGGTACACATTAGACGGTGCGAAACCGAACGTCTGGTGTGAGGTTGGTGTGAAGCTCAAGCTAGATAATACGCCCTGAAATTACGGAAAATCGCAAGATGGTTTTGAATAAAGAAACTATGAAGGAGGTAGCCGAAGCTACAGATCGTGGACTTGTTCGAACCGGGGCTTCACATCATAACGAATCTCCGTCGGCAGGGTCAGGCTCTGACTCGGGTTCACCCTCTTCGATATCAACTGCCACCCATAGTGATAACGAGGATGTACCCAACGACTTGGACCTCCAGGAAGACGAAGGCCAGAAGGGTAAAGGGCGTAAACGAATATTAGGAAAGGAGCCCAGGACTCGGAAGAAGGGCCAGAAGTTTCAGTGCACAGGATACGGCGATTGTGCTCTGACCTTCACCAGGAGCGAACACCTGAGTCGTCATATCAGGTTCGTCTTCCCCTCCTTGTGGGTGTACTAGTTATCTTACCATATTCACAGGAAGCATACCGGAGAGAAGCCTTATAAGTGTTTCTGTAACAGGGACTTCTCCCGTTTAGATAATCTGAGACAGCATGCCTTTACAGTACACGAGGCTAGTGAGATTCCTCCGGGATGGGAGCACGCTGTGAAATGCCAATCGAAAACGGCTAGAAACACAGAAGGTAGAAGAAAAGAAGCCAATATGAGAAGGGCTAGGAAACGTGAAGTACGAGCAAAAAGAGCATCCACTCCTGGCACACCACCGCCGCCACCACCACCACCACCACAACCACCACAACCACAACAACAACAAACCAGTGTTCATCCGCCAGCGGCTAAAGGTTGCCCGCCGACGCAGACCCAACGCAACAACTACCACGAGTACTCACAAAGTCAATTGCAGCACCAGCAGGCGCCAGTACATCACCAACATCCTATGCATCAACCGCAACCACACCTGCACCACCAGCAAGTCCTTGTGCATCACCAGCAATCCCCTGTGCATCATCAAGTTTCAGCACCTCACCAAACCCCAGCCCATCATCAGGCTGCATTACATCACCAATCTACAGTGCACCGCCAGCAACTCCCAATACATGTACAAGCTCCATTACATCACCAACAGCCTCTCGTGCGCCGTCAGCAAACTCCGGTTCAGCATCATCAAGCCCCATCATTACCACCTCAGGGTTATCAACAGAATCCTGCTCGTGCTAGGCCCCACTCGCTCATCCTACCCTCGCAAGTACAACAAGACACTTCTTTCCAAGGTTATAGACAAACAACTCCACCACAGTCACCTCAATCTACACCTCAAACCCCTCGTGCAGGTTATAACCCCCCAAGTGACTCGACTTTGACGACACCTACATCAGCGAACTTTCATCACCATCGTAGTTCCTTTAGCTCAGGGCAACAGACGCCTATTGGAGAATGGAATGATGTAAATCGTCGGCTTTCCATGCCATATGGTGGAGGCATTGAATTCAGGAGTGTACATAGTCCAAGCCCACGAACTCCAATTCCACGACCAAGGAGAGACCCTTCAGAAGCAGAAGAGAACCGTCGTAAACGGATGACATGGCACGGTGTCGAGGATACAGAAATCAGCAATATCGTTTCTCCCCTTGAACAAACCCATCTGGATGATCCTCGACCTCTCCGTCGCCCTAGGGCATCTACATATATGCCAGCAGCAGCTCCTGCAGCGATGGCTCTGCCATCTGTTGAATCCCTTTTGAACCCTGTGGCCTCTACGCCACGGACAATCCCTCTAGTGTCCTCAGCCCTATCACCCAGGGCTGCAGAGAGGAGGTCTAGCTCAGCGCGTTTTGAGCACTCTAGGTCTAGATCTGCATCTCACATTCAACCGAACACCGATCCTTTTACAACTCCAGTCCACCGTGAAAACCTTGCCGATCGGCTTGCGGACGCAAGAGGTCAACGCCGACATGCTCATATCAATGGACCGAAGTTTGGTTCTCCAGAGGGACCATCCCAGGACGCCAATGGAATTTTTAGGGAGGCGATGACCTTCAGGCACAGCAGGTCGGATTCTTCTGACAGTTTAGCACCTCCGAGACCCATGGAACCTTCTCTTGGAATTGCTAGGCCTGAGTTTGCCCCAGAAAAGGCAAAGGATAACGGCTTTCACCCTATACATATTTCAAGGCCCAGGGCTAAAACAACTGCGGGAACGAATGGAGACATCTCCGATTATGTTTTTCCAAGAAAAACCCAGAGAATGGATATATTAGAATCGGAAGTCTTTGAGAATCGTCCTGTGAGTATATATGATCCGCAGCCTAATAGCTATGACTACTGTCTCAAAATGGTGCTAATGATCATCTAGAGGAGAGAAGGACCTATGAACCTCGATTATCTCGCGACTGTCTGTAATCAGAGGATTGAAGAGGAGAAGCCACGTCTCAACCGTGCCGGACCGTAAACTCGCAGGGGTCGTCCATGAAGACACCACTGGAGATTCATTGTGACAGCCTCCGCAATGACCCTGTAGAACATCAGAATTATTGAACATTGCACTATCGCTTCTACCCTTCACTCTGATCTACTGTGGTCTCGTGGTATCATTTATTGACGAATTTCCTTTCCTCAGTTACTCATATTACGAATCTCTTTTGTTGTTGACTCTCCTATATCATATTTCTGTGAACTCATTCTGGTTTTTCTGTGATTTTCAATTGGGAGGGTACTTTCCATTTTGGTGGGGCGTTCGAATAATGTTGGCACCATTCCGTTCTATCCTCTTTGGTTAGCAGGCTTTGGGCTTCTTGTTATCTGTTCTTCCTGTCAATATTGTTTCTCATAGCATTTTTCCTTTTGGGTTGGAACTAGTGTTTTTTTTTTTTTAAGTTTTGTGCGATTTTCTGGTACTTTTCTTTTTCTTTTTGTTATCTTCCCCGTTGGTCTAAGGGATGTGCATAGGTGTTCGCTTGGGTGGAATTCATGCAGAGCGAGGTGTCATGGGAGGAATATTTTTGATTAAGTTGTGTGAAGATCAGGTGGGGTGGTTTGAGTCCTGCTTTGTTATTGATAGGCAAAAAATAGAGGACTATATCGCCAGAGGGAGAACTCTAAGGATTTAGGTTTTGCTTTTATCATTCATAGTCTATTTTTATCTCGGAGCCATGGTTGGTTTATTCTTTGCCATCGATTTTTCTCAGTACCCATTTGACTGGCTATATAGTAGGAATCGAAGTTTATTGTTGTTTATGCTTTTTGCATTGCCATACCATATCCTATACTCAGAGCCGGTAGTAGGGGGTCGGTACGTAGATACCATAGCGCATGGCATAACGTGGCGGGGCCAGTAGCATTTTAGGGTTATGTACATACTCAACACCTCTACTTACACCTCAATTTAGGGGATAAGGGTCAGAGGGAGGTTCAATGAGTTATAATAGAGACTGTTGCATTTACCCTGAACTTAGGGTACATAAACATGTTAAAGGCTAAGGGTTACAATCGCACTGGTACCTGGACTAAGAAGCGCCCCTCCCTTCGGATAATCAGACTACCTTCGGATCCCAGGGTCATCTCCACCCTTACGCAAAGCTTCTCACCCTAAATTCTTCCTAAAACGAAAGAGAGATTTGAATACACATCAACCCCAGCTTCAAACTTGCACATACTTCTTCCCTCTTTGGCCTTCAATTTTCATAACCTGTCAAACAATCCCTATACTCTTCATCAACTCCCTCAAGGGAAGGGGAAGAGGTGGGGAGTTGCGGTTAGAGGCGGAAGAAGAGGTTGTATTCTTGAACTTTTTTTTTTACAAAGGGTTGTGATTTACATTTATTGGTACCTGTGAAGAGAGGGCTATGCAATCGTAGTCTGTTTGGCCGAAGCAATGAAATGAAAATGTGATCCTGTGCCCAGAATGAAATTCGAAATAGGAAGCGTGATACATTAGGGCTTGGGGCTAATAAACCCCTCCCCCCCCCTCACCGGGTCCCATCCGTGCTAAGTGCCTTTCCCCCCCACAGAAAACTGCTCAATTTTAGTCTGGTTTCAGGTTCAGCCCCCGGCAGTACCCCTAGTCTGGTTACAAATAGACTACTATTTTGTTGTAGAATCTGATAAGGACCTGGGGTGCTTGTGATTTGCGTCATTGATAAACAGAATGCAGGCCCGAGTTCTCACTATCATCCCATTACTTCCTCATAACCTCCACCCCCTTACAGAGCCTCTACCCTTGAGTCCTCTCGAAAGCAAAAGAAGATGTGAGTTTACCTCAGCGCCAGCCACTCAATAGACCCTTTTCACCATTTGGCTTTGCTATGATAATTGATTAAACGGCGGTAGACAACCAATATGCTTTTTTATCTTCTCCTCTATTAAAGCAGCGTATACGATCCTCCTACTAGGGAACAGAGTAGGAGAAAAGTGCAATGAGCTTAGAACATCTGGATAACTGCACAAAGGAAAAGTAGTGTTAAGAGGAGAGGAGGTGGTGATAGGGGAGGGGAAAGTAAGTGGTCATAGAGTACTCTTTTTGCTTTTTATTTTTATATAGGATTGTTTCTAGGTTTTTGCTTATGTCCTGAGTACAGGGTACGCTTTCTATGGGATTGAGTAGAGAAGATTGGTTAATGGATTGAATTCTGTAAGGTTGTTACCCTGAATTTAGATCGCATGATATATTTAGGGCCTAGGGCTAATAAGACACATTCTTACCTCTAGTCTCATCGGGATCTCTTATAAATACCTAGAAGCCAGGCTAACCTAGAAGCAGTCTGGTTAACCTAGAGGGTGCTTCCTGTCTAGATACCAACCAGACTACTAGATACCTAGGTTGTTTCGTTACCCCCACCTGGCCACGGAAGGGCTTTTGTACCCCCCCCCCCCCAAAACAAAGGTGAAAAGGAAGGTGCCAAGCCTTGCGATTCAATGTAGGATCTGATAAGAGCTTGTATTTAGGTAGACGATGGCGCTGATGTTTACCACATCCTTCCCCCTCGAAGCAAAATGTAACTCGTTTAGGGCTTGGGGCTAGTTAGTCCCCGAATGGAGGCCATTAGTACCCCCCACAACACTGGCCCAACTCCCCCTCTCGATTGGCTATATTTCTTCTAGTCCGTTACGAAACCAAATATTACCCCGGCCGCGAGAAATGCCGCTCGTAAAGGTGAGGGCCAAGCCTTGCGATCTTAAGGCTCGATCTGCTTGGATTTACTGGTACACACACGGAATGCTGGCTTACCCTGAGTGCTTGAGACCACTCCGTCACAGTTTCTAGCCCGTAACTAATTCTGAAACACCTACTCCTCAAACTCAAAGAAAATAAGAGTCTATTTCTCGTTACTACACCTCATCCCCTCTGCTACACTTTGGCCTTCAATCTCATGACCCTTAAACGGCACCCAACCTTTCTGAAAAGACTAACAACGCTTAAGGGTACAGATACGGTCAACCGAAATGTAGCCACCACCCCCGCTATAAGTCCCAATTGAAGGCTAGGAGTAGGAAACAGTTCAGTCGGTGGGCAATAGTTGTATGCGTACATGTTTGTTTGCTTGCGTGAACATCCAGTGTGTCTTATTGGAAGTTTCAACCCTCACCCCAAATGTGCGCATGAAATGGCTAACATTAGCGATAAGACATACTCGCCCCTCCCCCTTACCAACTCACACGGGGTTATACAGGCAAAAACCCACCTTCACCTAACACCTAGAGGTGAGGATAGAACCTCACCTTGGTTTCAGTGTGCGTCTAGGATGTTGTGCAGGCCAGGGCAGGGTTCAGGGCCCCCCGGTTACTGGAATTGGGCTAGTGCCCAAAGGTTCCACAGGAACATGGCAAAGCCGTGCAGGGTCAGGCCTGTCAAAATGCAACGATATATTTACTTAACTGACTTTGTCTCACTTGCGTTGACGGGCCTACTTTCCGGCGGGCAGGCCCGGGATCGTTACATGCTGGATTAGTCTAATCCCAACCTTGCTGCGTCTAAAGCTCAGCGGGCAAACTTTATTTGTATGAGGACCCTCATGACGAATAAAGTACATTACCCTGAACTCCCCTTCCTACCAACACTTCCCATTTTAAAAAAGTTAGTTACGACAGAGTATAGACTCATCCAAGCAATGGGTGTAAGATATAACTTGTTGTCAGGGCTAAGTACCGTAGTAGATAGTGGTAAGTATAGAAAACTACCAGATGCCACTCAATTCTGGTTTCCGGAATATCAGGTCTATCACCGGCGCCTCCCCCCGTTTCCCCCCCCCCAAAAAAAAACCACCCCTGGCGGAATTGATATCCTGGTACGATTCCTCCCAATAATCCACATTTCGCACCACCGGTCGGACCGAAGACTAGTTGCTTCCAGAATGCATACATACATATGTAGTGAACTGACGGATCACCGGGTCCGGTTTCTGCATGAGCAAGACATTGGTCTGGTTTGGGCTGTCGACTTTCTGCCGGATGTCCCAGATACGGCTATTCGGCTACCTTGAGCGTTATCCAGGAATACCTACTGACATGCCTGGCAAGTTACCGTAGTCCCGGTTGGTTGCAACGCAGGCTTAGGCTTAGACAGCCGAGTTGGGTTCCGGATCGCCGGAAAATCTCTCACATTTCAAATACGAGCACACGTCAATAAATGCTAGCGTATCAAATTCAAAGAACCCGTAAGAATACCTCAGTATATATGTATGCAAAAAAGGTATGTGGAAACGATATATATTTTACAATAAACAACAATTCAAAAACCACCAGCACCCACCTAAGCGGGGTCGGGCGATATCAATGCAATCTTACCCCCCTCCCCACCAATCGCTTCCCCCACCCTTTCTTCCCAAGCCCAAACCTCCGGTTGTATACTAGCATTCTCAATCCACATCCTCCCCAACTCCACACCCAGTCCTCCATCTCTCCTCCCACTTTCTACAGTCGAACTCCGCTTTTCCCAATTTCGTATTCACCGCATTATGTGCCATGCACATCCACAGTCCAAATCTCTCTCTCGAATTTAACCAATTCCCACCTTTCCCTCCAGATCCAACCTCAGCCCCATTGCCACTACTCTCTTTCTTCTCCCCTACTCTCGCCACTACACCACCAAGCCTCCTAGCCAGTAAATCCCCCCTCCCCTTATTCCCTTCTTCCGGTCCGTTTTTCACCCCAACCTCCCCCCCAACTTGAAGTTTATTCTCTGGCCTGTCCATCCACTCCCTAAAATCCTCCGCACAAACCCAGCACGGATACAGCTTCCCAAACAGTCCTAAAAACTGCTTCATATCACTCTTCTCCTCCTGCGTAGGATTCTTTGGGTAATTCGCGCTTAAAGTATGCAGAAACGTCCAAGCGCTCCTTCCTAAAGCTTGTACATCTGGGGGACACTCTTCGCTCAAAGTTGTAGTCAACTGCCCCGTAGGAGCAGTTATGGTGGTAACGTTGGTGTTTGTTGTGTGCGTCGTACTGGCCCCAGGTTTGTTGCTGGAGCGGGCGAGGCGGATCCAGTCGGCGGCGTCGGTACAGGAACGGCAGCTTGAAACCGAATTGGGGGTTAGGTATTTCTCTATCTATCTCTGTGGAATGTTAAGGGACTATGGTAAGATGGCTCACGGTTTCCCATCTTTTCCAAGTACGATGCCCTTGGGGTATTTCTGATTTCCAGTTGCACCTTGACCCCTCGAGCCAGCTGCGGGGGCGATTGTCCCAGTGGCCTCTTGCTTCTCTTTGGGAGGGTGGATATTTTGTTCCTCTTGTAGCTCTAGAATCTCTGCCATTGGATCAAGAGCTGTTTCAGAGCTCCACGAACAAGACTGTCAGTATACTCGCTTCGTCTGTGGCCATATGAAAATACCTACCAGGTCTCCAAAGGCAATTTAATATACTGGATCTAGGAACTTCTCTTATGTTAATTCAAGGCTTTTAAATGGCAAAGAAAACGATGTACTGGATTAGAACCCGGAATATGGGTATCCCTGGGTTATTCTGATGTAAATATCATGAACCGAGTCCGCGCCAAGACTCCATTACCAAGCTGGCCGTCTCGGGATGCCGAAAAGCCAAACCAATGGATTACCTAACTAGGTAGTCGCCACAGATGATAAATAAGTATACATTTCTACGCTGAACAATTTATCCGGTCCCTAGACACAAAAAAAAGTAAATAGAGGCTCTCAAGCGCACCGTACCACTAGAGTACAAAAGAACAATATCTCGTAATCGTGCAGACGCCCACCAAACTCCCTTTCAACCACTTGCTCCATAATGTGATAAACAATATATCCCCCAAACTTCAAAATGGCAGGTCCGAAATTGTATGTCGCCAGTAAGGAAAAGGTCCACAACTCATCATCTGTGGGAAATTGGACGCATGATCTCCATACCTGAGGGTAGCCTCGTTAGAATATTTAATCCCTATATACCATATCGTATTGCCCAGGGAACCACTCTTTCATGAGTCTCGGAACAGCTGGGAGCTTGAAAGATCTGCTGACAACCTCCGCCTCTTCAGTTGACCTGACCCCGACACCGACGATAAAGACGACACTGTCAAAATATCCCATAAATTCACTGTCGGAAACATCCAGCAGCTCAGTCCACAACTTAGCAACCTCGCGGATTGGGTTGATATCCCTCCTCTCATCATGAAGAGGTCCTTGTCCGCTGTGCCCACCACCGCGGTTGCTCTTGCGGGTAGAATACTCTGGAACCTCGCGATTCACTGAGCCGAAGCTGCCAATGACAATGTTCCTATGTCCATGTTTCGCCACGATACGCAAAGCAGTGATCATTTTGCGCTTCTGCAAGTCCTTCTCAAGATCAAACGTATACGATCCATCACCGCTAAGCATGGGGGTCCTTTCTGGTGACACAGAGACAACAGATATGACAGTGCAGTCCTCCGGGGTATGGTACATTTCGTAGTTTTTGGTGGGTCCCTCTCGATGGACAATGACGTTCGGAGAGTAAATACCACCATTCTCGATGGGATAGAAGGTGTGCCTGGTCTCTCCTTCACCTGGAGTAATAAGAGAGTGGTAGAGTGTGGATCTTCTGCAAATGGCGTCCTCCTGACAACTCATAGCAGACATCCAGTCACCCCCAGCGCGCTCATCATACGCAGCATTGATCAGGCAGATACGCTGTGTAGTACTAGTTCCTGTTTCGCACGCAAGAGGGGCAATCCCATGGACAAGCTCACGTTGCCAGGAAACAACAGGGTCAAGTATATCCGAGTGCTGGAATACTGCTACTTTAGGGCGCTCCGCAGGTTGCAGGCGGGGCAGCTCGGCTGGATTCTCAAAGTAACTGCCAAAGCTACAGCCAGGGAACATACGCTGGACCTCAGAGACTCTGTGAAGAGTTTGATATGAAGCTTCCTGGGCTCTAATTCTAGATGCCCTGATCTGGCTCTCGAGGGAGTTTGGATTCGAACAGATAGACATTGCGGTAAGATATGTGGGATATCTAGAGGTAGGACAGAGCTCAAGACTGTATGTGAAGGCGAGAAGTTAAATAGGTTTTCGCTTATGAAGTGGGGGCAATGCTGGCTGTGGCGAATGAGATGGGCATAACAGAAGGCCTTACCTAATTTATAATTCTCCAGGAACTCTCTGAAGATCATGGACCCTGCATCCAGAGACTGCAAGGGTGCCGGTTTTCGATAACCGAGTACTACTCCAACGATCAGCCCGCTGCTAGGCCCACCTGAAACAGTAAAACTTTGTAAATTACAACACCACCACCACCACCATCATCATCATCATCATCATCATCATCATCATCATCATCATCATCATCATACAGCGTAAGGAATGTAATGAACTCGAAGGAAGAGAGTTCCGAGCCAATCAAGGAGGTTGGAGGAACATTCCTTGTCAACAATTAGATGATTCAGGTCGCTCTCTGTGAAGTGTTTGAGATCGGTGTTCAGAATTGACTCTCGTCTTCCGGGCCCAGGGTGTCGGAGCTTTGCTAGATACATGTCATTGTATATTCTTGTGATCAGCAGCCATGTGTAGCATACCATATATAAGCGTAAGACAGCACCAACACAATTGTCTTAGAAGCCCATATCATAAAACTTCTTATTGCTTACACGAAATCAATCCCCTCCCTCGAGAGTAGCTGAGTGTGTCACAGTTAGCAAGTTTATGAGCCTTAAGCCAATCAAAACATTAGTCAGGGAATTCGGGCACAATGGTTAGATAAGCGAAACCAAAGTCGAAACCCGCTCGCAAGAGTGATGCAAGAGTGAAGTAAAAACAAGCGTTTCACTAAGTTGTAGGTCAGGTGTCTGTTGTCTCCCAAATGGCTTTGTTTGCCCAATATACATATATCCCCTGACCCATGGCAATTAACCGTTGTAGATGCTTTGATCCAATCTCGGTTGCGTTATCTCTATAAGTTAACGTTAACGTTGCTAGTGGCATCTCGAGTCTATATTTCGATCAACCCACATCAAGATCGGATCAGATTACTGGATCGCTAATCTCCGAAGCATGGGGGCCATATCCGGGCTCTGTGGTTGATGAACGCACTAAGCATAAGGTTTGTCTTGATTAGGTAGTCTCGTGCCGTCTTGATCAGTTCGGCTGGGTCTTAATCTGGTTGGCACGACCCCTCCTGTGCTGGGTCTTCATGTCACACACATGACCTCTAAAAGAACTCTATGATATGCAGCATGGGATAGCAGGTGAATGATGAATTTGTATGCGAAGGCCTTCTTGCATCCTCAGTCCATTTTCTATGAAGGCTCATGCGTAGTAAGGGGACACAGAGAGGTTTGAGTGTAGTATGAGAAATAGAAATTTTGATCAGAGGTTGGTTACAAGCCAAGAGGAGCATAAACAAAACAAAGTTCGTGGTTTCCAGCCGTTCTTGGGTTGATGCATTCAGCCGATTTGAGTCTACATTCAATCAATCTATCGTCACAGCTGCCGCTTCCTATCCTTATTTTGGATCTTCTGAGTAGTCGGTCATACGTGGGTGCGAAGCGAAGCAACCACTGAACTTACATATGTACTGGGGTAGATTATGAATTCCAGGATGTCAGGTGTATGTATGTATGTGATAATTTGTGTAGGTAATGGTAATGTCAATTCGGTCGGCTGTGAAAGGGAAGCATAAGGTACTTGTCTCATCCTTATGTTACCCTGAGCTGAGATAATCTAACAAGGATAGTCTAATTATAACAAACTTTCTGGTTGTTAGTTAAGTTCCTTTGGGTTATAGTTGGCTATGCAAATTCCCTGAGACAATCAAGCTTGCTTTTCGCACCCTTGCATTTGAAACATTGTGAGCACCCTACCGAAAACGAAGAGGTGAGACTCCACGATGTGGTTTCACTCAATTGAATCACCTAGGTGTAGGATTCACTGTGCAATCGGAACGGAGAAGACTGATATCTGAAACAAAAATGTTAGATTTTCTTCACAAAACTACTCATTACTGTTTATCATGCCTGGTATCGATTGTCTCACTTTTGGAAAAGTATTTTTTCATAGTGTGACGAGTAAAGAGATTCCCATCACAGGCATCATCGGATTTGTAAAGATGATGAAATGGGCATCGATTGAGTTGGAAGTCTTGTATTTTCTTTTCCTTGGATGTGCATATTTCATGCTCTCCATCGTCAATCCTACCAAATTCCAAGAACCGGGTTTGGAGAGTATGTTGCACCAATCTTCACCATGGTCTAGGCCCCTAGGTCATCTGCATCATACTCTCGTGACGTCCTATACTTGTGTCGAAAATTAAGTCTCATGTTCCACCACGATTAAGTTGAAGCTCTGATTGGCAGTTCCGATAAAGTTGGCGCGAATTGATTCTGAAACGTCACAGACTTGCCTAAAAGGGTTCTATATTCATCACCTTATATCAAGTAAGCGTGGTAGTACTGCATAGTATGTACTACGGCCGCGTAGGTGCATTGCGGAGATATGCCTAGATTCAGGAGCCATCCGGTCTCAGGTCTGTGTCGTGTGCTCATTTTACCCTTTTCCTTATTTCAACGTCATTCAGTAGGTACCATAAGAAAGCTGAGGAATGGAGGCATTATCTACTGTATATATGCAATCAATCACTCCAGTCGTCCCACCTGCTTTCCGGGTGTCATATCGTATTGGAGTTTTTTTCTGTGGGAATAAATCTACAACTTAAAGTTGTTATAGATTGAGCTGCACATAATTTGCACATTGCTGATGTTGAGTTCCTTCTAAATGTTGTCATAGATTAAGGAATGGCCCTCAAAGTCAAATATCGTCCAGACGTCGGACACCGAAGCCGTTCACCCATTCGGCCATCGTCCCTCCTCTCGGCTTGTCGTTGTGATGTATGAGAACGAATGTCTCAACCGGTTCGACTACCAAGCTGCAGCATATGCACTGCCGATCACGATCAAGCTCAAGTGTCGGTCGTGCATGCAGCGTGCAGGCCAGAATTCAGTAAAACTGGAAACTGGAAACTGCAGGCTGCATGCACGATAGTAGGTTATTATGCTAGACTACTGCTCTTGAACTAGGTAATGAAAACAATCGGATTATGCACGGTGGATGAAGATGAATCTCGGAAAAATGGCTGACTGAACATGCTGCACCAAATTCCGTGCTTCATCTTACTTGTAATTATCTTCAAATTCAATATAGTGATTATAACGTTGCTGTTTATACCTACCCAAATCACTATCATTTCAATATATCTCCTCTACCAGCCCAAATGGGTAGACTGGTTGACATCGTAGAGGTTGAATAACCGTGTCTCGGGTTCTCTGTCACTTACCCTTGCACCCCGGTAATATCATTTCGATAAGCTGTACATCAAGAAAGCTTTTCCCCAGACGATGTCGATATCAGGACAGTTAGCAAAGATTGGAACCAGAAAATGCAAGGGAGGGTCGCACCAAACAGACTACAGAAGCCCAAGGGCCACAAACTGCAGTTCGTATTGTATTACATTCATGAAGGTATTCCCACATCTACATAGATATTACGCACTGCGTTGCTGCTCCATGGGCGGCTTCTGCCGATAGGAGAACTGGGGTATCTTGCAATTCAATGTTGGGAAGACACCCCCTCCCTGTCATGGGGTTGAATGCCAGACATCTTGAGCGATATCGATGACACATCGTCTCTCTACGAACCTGCTGATGCACAACAATTAGTAATATGTTAGGAACCTCCAGGAACATGACGTCGTCCAACATTGAGAAAGCCCTTGTAGATTGCAGTATTTTGTCGACTTCCCATTCAGGGACTGTGGCTAGGTAGCCATTCGGAAAAACTTCTCGGAACGCTGCCAAGAGAAAAAGAAAAGAATCAAGCTGATACTCTATATCCCTATGAAAATTACTGTCCTCTAACGATAGATACAACAGAATCACGTCGGTCTGCTTTTCTGGAAGTAAATTCACCCCCATCTTCATTCCTTGTCTGGACTTTGTTTTAGGGGTTCGGGCGCCTAGGGCACGACGACAGATCTCCCGCTTCGGCAGGGTTTAATTTGTGTCACGCCTGCTATTTCATTTCCTACCGAACAACATACTGTACTGTACATAACTAAGTGCTTGCGTTATACCTCTCCTGAAGGAGGTGTCTATGTGAGGCGATCTGCGGCGGCTGTGCGGTACGGAGACTCACCTCGATCGATCGGAAGGCTGCCTCAGATTTTGCCAAATTCCTTGTTTTTTCGGTGCATCGCCATTTCCCCGCTCATACCCTACTCCCGGCAAATCCTTTTGGCCCCCCGATTCACAAATCACCGCAGATGATGCCCCGTGCCTGCGGAGGGCTGCCTAAGCCACTAACTATGGAAAAACTGTTTAACATTGCCATCAGGACGTCATTCTGGAGCCGCCAGCGGAGGTCTCTCTCACGGTCCCATACTTGGCTTAGTGGCGAGGCCACGCAGAGTTCAGCCGTTCAGGCACCGCCTCCACATGGTTCACGTGTTGTTTCGATAGCTACACTCCTCCGTGATCATGAGGCACCTGTTCTGGGCAAGAAGGTGGAACCCTCAACTGGTTCCAAGGACGTGCCAGATATTGTCACAGTCAATGGGTGGATAAGGTCGAACCGTAATATGAAGAAGTATAGCTTCTTACATGTGGCAGATGGTACAACTTCCCAACCTCTCCAAGCTGTGATACCAAAGGACCAATTTGGAGATACCAAAGCGTGAGTTTTGAATTACACTGTGTTGGCACTGCCCCCGCCATTGCCTCAGACACTCCAATTTCAATATCTTCCTGTTACAAGTAATATGGCGATCCATATACCTGGTTACGGGGGAAAGAGATTGCTACCTGGTGGAGATCGTCCAGTGGCGAACGAGCCTTGATTTGAAACAATTCCTCAGTGCACAGTGGATACACCAGTGGAATCAGTAAAGTAGACTGTGTCAATTCCCAACGCTAGCAATCTCTTCCCCTGTATGTATTCATGTGTTGCAGAGGAATTTGGGAAATTGCTGTTGAGACATGAGATCTCAGGCAATTCGATGACTAGTACTGTTGGCTGACCATACCTTGCTGTAGGCTCACAACTGGAACGTGCATCCAAATTACCGGAGAATGGAAGCCATCGCCCGGCTCAAAGCAGAATCAGCAGGCAAAGGAGCTCCATTATCACTCGCTGAAGGTATTGGGCACCGCCGATCCTGAGGTAATGCATCTTTCTTTTTCACCGGGTACGTATGAAGGCAGTTGGGTTGAGAATTACCTTTTTGTGTAATGTGATACACAAGGCTGTTGCAGCTGGATTACAGCTAACAAAATTGAATATTTTTCCTTGGTCGTTGGTCGGAGAGCTCTCCGAACACAGACCAGTGTCAATGTTTTTCCGCCAATAGACGTACCCAATTCAAAAAAAGTACCATACTCCAGAGTTTTTGCGGTCAATGCCGCACCTGAGGCCACGGCTACCAACGCAAGCTGCTTTGCTCCAGTTACGCTCGTGGACAACAGCCAGGATTACGAACTTCTTCCTCGAGAGAGAGTTCATCCAAGTCCACCCCCCTATCATCACTTCCTCGGACTGTGAAGGGGCAGGTGAGGTCTTCACAGTTTCCACCTCCGGCTCCTCTGGGGGCCCCGAGGAGTCAGCGGTGACAGGAACCCTGGTGGTATCGCCACCTTTATCTGCCCTGAGCCCAACCCAAAAGGAGCAGGACCATTTCTTCCGCTCCCCCAAGTACCTCACTGTATCTTCTCAGCTGCACCTCGAATGCTTTGCCCACGCTGTTCCCAAAGTATGGACCCTCTCACCAACTTTCCGCGCTGAAAAATCAGACACCAACCGGCATCTTTCAGAATTCTACATGCTAGAAGCAGAGATTGCCTTCACTAATTCTCTAGAAGATGTCATGTTCGTAGTAGAAAACATGACGAGGTACCTTGTTTCTGGGCTCATCGAATCCCGCATTGGAAAGGAAATAACAGACATTCACGCCTCCCGCTCCCCGGAGGAGGCTGCCGCTGACGGCGAGGAAGTAGCAGCTAAGGGTGGACTAAGAGCCCGTTGGGAATCCTTCCTTACCCCGAACCGATGGACAAGAATGACTTATACCCAGGCAGTCGAGCATCTCTCTCATGCCGTTGCTCAAGGTGAAGTTAAATTCGTATTTGAGCCAATATGGGGAAATGCATTACAAGCCGAGCACGAGAAGTTCCTAGCTCGAAAGTTTGGCGGTAGTGGGGGTGTTGAGGGCGGACCATTATTTGTCACTGACTACCCAACTACATTGAAGCCGTTTTACATGCTCCCTACTACCCTCGACGGCTCTGACGAGACTGTGGCATGTTTTGACCTGCTTCTTCCTCACGTGGGAGAACTTGTGGGGGGTTCATTGCGTGAGCATAGATATGAGCATTTGGTGGAGAAGATGAGGGCTTTTGGACTTATTCCCCCTCCGGCAGAGGGGGCTGGCATGGAAGAGGATTTGGGGGGATTGAAATGGTATGCGGAATTGAGGAAGTGGGGCAGTGTAACTCACGGTGGGTTCGGGATGGGATATGATAGGTTATTGGCGTATTTGGCGGGAATCAAGGATATTAGAGAAGTTGTGGGGTTCCCAAGATGGAGGGGAAGATGTGATTGTTAATTTGTTGCTTTTGCAAGAGAAAAGTATGTGTAGAGTATGGCATTACTAGCGGAAAAATAGACCTTGGGAGGGCATGTTCTTTTGTACAGTTGACTGGACAAGACATCTTGCAACGCGATCCAAAATATCCCATTATTCATACAACACATTCAAAGATTTCTGAATTTGCCCAAATATATCATAGTGCTGTCCGATAACTTCCTCTCTAGAGAAACTAACCCCTTTTTTTTCTTTTTTTTCTTATTTATTTTCAGTCCTCAATCGTACTAGTTAATATCTAACATTTCAATTCAGCAACCCCTCAGCTCAGGGTAAGTAGCGGCGGCTGCGGCGGCTTCCCTCTCGTTTGTTACTCAATTAGTAAATTAGCTTGGCTGGCCAATAGATTTTTTTGGGGGGCTATTCTTGTGGCATTGCATTAATATATTAACTAATGTCATTTCATGTTTGATATTTAAGCTCAGGTATCGACCGGTACTGCATTACCCTTGTATACTAGTAATTATTAATAAGTTCATTAATTCATCTAACCATTCCCATCATAACTGCCCACTTTTATAAACCAGTACCACCCTGACCTGACAGAACTCGCTCTCCCCTTACCGCCCCCCAAACCCCCTCTCCACCCCCCCAATCACCACTCCAACCCCCACCTCCTTCTCTCCAGCTTTCCTCTTCCGCCTCCTCCTCCCGCCCATCCGCCCATCACCACCCAGCTGTAAACTTCCATCTTCCCCCTCCCCAGCCAACCCCCTCTCCACCACCCCCCGAAGCCCCTCCCGCAATTTATCTTTCCCAGCCCTCAGCCCCCGCGCCGCGACGCCCCCCCGCGCGAGAACATTCCTCACGAGCGTCTCTAGCCCGGAGGATAAGTTACGGAAGAACAAGGTTGGGAGGGACGGGGTATCGAAGTCTGCTAGGACAAATCCCAACAGGGTTGGTTCTGTATCGTCCCCCTCATCCAGCGCTGCTTCATCTTCATCCTCACCTGGGGCGGGGTTGGTATTGGTGGTGGGGATGATACACGTAGGATCGAGAGTAGAGAGGGGAAGGGATTTAAGTACCTCCTCTAGCGTGGCTATTCCTCGAATTTTTTGGACGATTTCAAGGAAGGAGCGGTCGAGAGCGGGTGGGGAAGGCTGGGTTGGGGTAAGGGAGGAGAAGACGCGAGACAGGGCGGCCAGGGATGAGGTAGTTTGGTTGGTTAGGAAGGTGTTGAGGACTCGTAGGAGGAGAGAGGAGTCTGAGGAGGATTTAGATGTGGTGGAAGGTGGGGAAAGGAGGTAGAGGATTTGCGTTGCGGAGGAGACGCGGGAGAGGGATGCTTCAAAGGATGTTTGGGCGGCGAAGGAGGAGGGGAGGTTGGTGGGGGAGAAGGATGATATAGTGGAGGCTGATGTGCCTGTGTTTGCTGTTGTCGAGGTAGTTGGTAACGCGAAATTGGCTACTATCCCCGTGGCTATCGTTTTGAGATATTGTTCTGCTGGGACTAGTAGTTGTGAAACCACCACCTTCACGCAATTGACCTCTGCTAACTCTCTCCCTCCCCCCCTCTCATCTGCAAACAACGTCCTCCTCATTTCCGCAACTGTATACCCCATCCTCAATAACACTTTCCAATCCCCCTCTCCGGCAGCTCCACTTCCAGCACCCCCTCTACTACAAAACCACTCGCTCACCAACCCCTCAAGCTGCCTCCCCAAAAGCACCACCCTCCCGACCTCTCTCACCACCCTCGTCACCACATTCAACCTCTCCACCACCCCAAGAACCTCCTCGGCCGCCTTCCCCCTCCCCACAACCTCCTTTTCCAACCTCCTATACGCCAACCCGACAACCTTCATCTGCTCCTCCACCCCCTTCACAAGATCCTCACTCACGCTCCTACTCTCCTCGGCATACGCTAGCAGTTCAGACGCATTCCCCGTGGTAAGGGAATGTATATGCGAGTCGATTTCTTGGAGGTCGAAGAGCACGCGGGAAAGGGGAGTGGACAGGTCGAGGTTTGGGTCGTCGGAGGTGTTGGTATGTAGGATTAGGGCGTTGGCAAAGGAGTGGGGGGAGAAGGTGGGGGAAAGGAAGGCCTCGTAATCGATGTAGCTGTCTGAGGGGGGCTCGGTTTCCATTGGATTACGAATTGGATGTGCAGCTGTTGTGATTTGTTCTGCGAGACTACAGTTGGCTCGTTGATGATTTCTGCTGGGGGGCCTACGCGAGACTCCGTAGTCTGAGGAGAGTTTCCTATGCAAGTATGCACATATTGCATATGTACTACTGACTGTATATACTCCCAGTACTCCAGGAGGGGCATTCGTATCACATGCTATCAATAATCTTCCGACCCAACGTCGAAACAAACATAAACAGATAAGGACAAAAGGCTCAACTTCTAAACTCCCAGAACAAGCAAAAAAAAAAAAAACATAATATACCTTTATCCCCTATCCACGCCAAACCAATATATATTGTATGTATATTTTTTCGTCTGCGCCCCACATACGTCTGTACTCCAGTATACTAGTATATTCGTTTCTCCTCCTCACTCCATCCCCGTACAGTCATCAACTTTGGGATATTTATATAATACGTTAAGCTGTCCCTGGGGATCCACTGCGCCCCACAGTATCCCTTCTACACAACGTATCGCCGCTCACATCCGGCCTTTAATTCAGGCAGCCGCCGCCAACTCCTCCTTCTTCCCTGTCCCGTCAACGACAGGTGCAACAATTCCCAGATCCACTGGATTTACAATCCCGACAAGTAGCCCAATCGACTCAATTAAGTCAGCTGGCTCAGAAAGGTGATAGTCCGCCAGGGTATGCTTCGAGCTCGGCCCAATATGAACAGTGAAGAATTCCTGCCGTGGGAGGGGAGATTCGCGTAGACTTCGGAACATATCTGCGGCAAGCAAAAATTTAAGCTTTGCTGTACATGCCAAGTCGGGAGACAGTGATATTACTCACCCTCATCAGTGGTGTCATCCCCTGCACATAATACAAAACCCTTCTGCCCATCCTTTTCTCGATAACCCTGTAGTAATTGCTTTGCAATTTCCCCCTTATTCACGAACTTCGGTCGAACCTCTAAGTTGCACTTCCCAGGCATGACTTCCAGGTCGTAGTCCTTGGCAACAGTGCTCTCCAACAGCTCCTGGCATTCCTTGACTTGAATAGCCGCAAAGTCATGGTCAGCTTTGCGGTAATGCCAGGTAATAGCACATTTCTTTCGCTCAATGATGGTCCCTAGTGACGTTTGTGTCAGAGTTTAATTGCATACCCGAGTCCCCAAATGACATACCAGGAGTCCTATCTGTGTAGAGACCAAAGATAATCATTATCTTTTGCTGCCAGCTCATATCTGTGCTTTCGGTCAAATTCACCCATTCTGTAGAGTGAGGATGCCTCATAAAGCATCCATGCTCAGCGCTATACTGGGTGTTAGCAATAGCCCATAGGCCCTCCAAGCATCATGCATCAGAGTTTATTCTACGAACCTCAAACCCAACTCGGGGATATGACCCATCCACTTTGCCAAAAACTCCTGGTCTCTCCCGGAGATAATCCATACCTCATTTCCAGGGTCTGCTGCAAGCTTCTTAATTGTCCTGATAACCTTATCGGTGGGTATGGCCGCATCTGGGTCCCGGACAATTGGTGTCAATGTCCCATCATAATCAAACATCATCAATCGCTTGTTTCCCTTGACCGCCTTGTATGCATTGAGCAATAACCGCCTATCAAGCACAGGTGTAACGCTCCTCTCCTGACTGGTGCTTAAGCTGTCGATTAACATCTTCAGAAGGCTGCAATTCCAAGCCTGTACAGTGTTAGTAGTGACGTGTTTGTATAGCTTCGTGTGAATCGCTTGCTTCTTATCCTTTGAAAGCCTTAGACAATAATCGATGGTTTGAGCGACTCCTTTTGTGTCCCAGGGATTGACTTGAATTGCGTCGGTGAGGGAGCTTGCAGTTCCCGTAAATTCAGAAACGATAACTGGACCGTGTGTATATTTTTGACATACAACGTATTCGAGAGAAGTTGTGTTCATACCATCACGAACAGATGTGATGAGTCCAATGTCCGCTACTCTTAAAAGTGCAAGATATTCGTCCGGACCAAGGTACTGTGGATAGTGTTGGACGGGGGTGAATTCAAGCGATCCGTAGGTCCCGTTGATATGCCCCACAAGTTCGTTAACCTTGTGCTCAATTCCCTTCGACTCAGAAATTGCTGGTGAAGTGACTTGAATTAATACAACCTAAGCCAGGGATTTTGACAAGGTCAGCTTTTCACACTGGAGCTCAGGGGTTGGGGACGCTCATCATCATGCAAGTGCATGGGCAGTTTTACGCCACATTCAGGCATAATTCGGATGGAAACACCGATAAGAAACGAAATTATGAGTGATATAAGAGCAATGAGGGGCAAAATATGTAGGCTCACCTTTTCCCTCCATTCCTCGTACATTTCTAAGAATGTCTCGAAAGCCCGCAATTTCTGCATGACCCCTCTTACGGAATCTAATCTATCCCTACCAACAATAATCTTCTTCCCTGCATACATTTCTTTTATTGCTTTCATTTTTTCTTCGATGCCTGGATGGCTAGCGCTTGACTCCAGCTTCGCAACATCAATACCGATGGGGAAAACCCCGACTGCACAGTGCGATCCATATGTTTTTACTCCATCTGGTGTTGAAGCATACCCAAGTATGCGGGTGCAGGAAGACAGAAAGTGCTGCAGGTAACTTGTTGACTGGAATCCTATCAAATTGGCACCTAGCATGCCCTCCAGGATCTCCTTGCGCCCTAATCAAGGTTAGATATCATCCCACCTCATTGCAACATTGTACGTCATCTCTAAAAATCGAGCAAAGGAAAATGCGACTCACTGCTCAAACATCGGACAATTTCCGAACTGGGAAAAGGTGTATGAAGAAAGAGCCCGATATACATCTCGGCGCCTGTCCGCTGCCTCAATAATTCTGGGACCAATAGTAGCTGGTAATCATGCACCCAAACAATATCCCCAGGCTTGTAAACTTGCATGATCTTGTCTGCGAATGCGATGTTGTATCGCAGGTAATCTCTCCACCATTGCTGCTCTGATTCTCCATCTGTGGGGGTCGGGAGGATATAGTGTAGGAGTGGCCATAGCACTAAAAGCATGAGTTAATTGAGATCGCCAGATACCTCTCATCGCGCCAGAGTACGCACCTTTCTGCGACAGCATGCCCCACCTCTCCCAATCCTGCCCCACAATCAACCCCATTAACCCTCCATCTTCATCATCCCCCATCCAGACTGGAACTGCCTTTCCGAACCCTCCAGTTGTCAGACTGGGATCAATAAGCATTTGCTCAACAGCATCCCGATCCTCAGCAGTAATTTTCTGAATCTCAGTATCAGCCCTATTTCCTCCCTGACTGAAAAATGTAGTTGCCCGCCTGAGCACTACCGGCTTCGGCACTGTAGGCAGCGTAGCTGGTCGTGGTGATTGTGGTTGAGCACCAATCAGTGGGGACTTGAGAGGGGACTTCAGCCCCCCTACAGGGCTGGAGACAACAGACGGCTTGGGCTTCGAGATAGGCTGAACTTTCCCTGTCCATCCTACGATTATTGTTTCCCAGTGACTGTGCTTCGAGGAGAGATGTTGGAAAGAGGAATGTAAAGCTGTATTGCCTTTCCTGGGTTCAATTTTCTTGAAATTTGTTAATGCTCAATCAGCTTAGTCAAATAATACCACCCCAAGCTTTTACACAGGGCTGCTCAGGTCTGCACATCCAAAGAACCTCAAGACTCACCCACTGTCCGTCCTTGCTCAAACTCAACTCCCACGGCAGTAAATTGCTAGCAATGATAAGCCTCCCTGAAACTGGGATTTTCCCTTCCGCATCTTCGGGCCCGCAAAGATGTGCGTAGTGAGCACCTGCGCCTGGGGCGTCATCCACAGCTTGTAATTGCTGGGCGGCATCCGATGATTGCTTCGGGGAAGAAGGGAGTACTATTGAAACTTTCCGGGCCTCATTGGTATAGGACATGGTGTTTGGGGTTCCGGGTTGATGTGCTGGACCAGATACGCCTGGATACTTTTGTGCTCGGTTATTGAAGAGCCGGAGAGAGAGTGAGACAGAGAGGTAAGGACGAGACAGATGCGAAGGTGGGGGGGAGAGTGGGGGTGAAGGTGATTCGGATTTGCAGCGAAACTAACAGCAGATCTTGTAATTGCTTGACACAATTCTAGTACTTTTTTTCTACATGACGGGGCAACTTTAATGACATAAGTAGACCAAGCTTCGAGCCTCTTTTGCAATGGCATGACCATCGGAAGGGATCTTATGCTGATGCGCCGGCTGGGAAAATGATGGAAATCTACCAATCGAAAGCGAAATTTCCCACCACGAAATTCTTCTTGGAAGTAAATTTCCGTCCTCCATCTCAGCTGACCGTGGATGTCATCACTGCCATGTGGAGAGAGTCCTTTGCGAAGTTGAGATTCATAATAATATATGATTCTAAAGCACTCACCAATGGGGGAAAAACCCCTCAGCAATTTCCACTTTACCATTTTGCATAGTGTCATCAAGCCTGGTTGCAATATGGGTGCTCCTTACGTACCGTCCTAGAAAAAAGACGCATTCCTGGGCTTGAGACTCATAACACCTTTGGTGCACGAGGGACTTCAGAGCAATGGGAAAAGAGTTTAGTAAATAGGGTATCTCTTGCCCTCGGCTACATTTTGTTCAAGATAAATAAATGGTGGGTTCAAGCGGGCACCTGCTCACTACCTAATTCCACCAATAATCCTGAAATCTTTGAAAACTAGCTTGGTACAACCCCTCTATATAACCTCCAAAAGTGATAAGATATATGTAAAAAAAAAAAATAAAAAAAAAAAAACATCGAATCCCATAACCCCAAGCTGATGAAGAAAAATCATGTTCATACCCATTCCTGGCGGACATATAAAAAAAAAAAATAGTAGAGTGGAAATAAAAAAGAAAACCAGATTAATTCGCTATGCTTAATTCGTAGTCCTCATGATCTCCTCGTAGATCAAAGTCTTCAATTGTTCTTTGGAAAGCTCATCCTTTCTCCTGTCGAAGTCGAAGAACTCATCAGGAATTGGAGGAGCAGTTGGCTCATCTTCAGGGTCGTGGTACGGCTCAAGGTAAGGGTGTTTCAGAGCCTCTTCTACTGTAATGCGCTTCGCAGGATTGAAAGCGAGTAGCTTCTCTAAGAGATCCAACGCTTGGGGACTAGTCTTCGGGAACATTGTGGAGAACGGGATCCTCTTCTTAAATGGTAGAGAACGGATATACTCTCTGGCGCGCCTTGACTTGATACCGTAATAGTCTTCCATAGTAGGTGTTCCAAGAACGTCAAGGATAAGTGTCAGTTGATGATGATCTGGACACAGGATACGTTAGTCAACCAAATAGAAAGAATGTTTCTCATGAGGCCTTACAATCTTTCCCAGGGAATAATGGTTTCCCACTCAACATCTCCGCCAAGATACATCCCACACTCCATACATCAATAGCTTTAGTATACTCCTTGAATGTCAGCATAATTTCCGGAGCCCGGTACCATCGTGTAGCAACGTATTCGGTCATGAAACCAGAATTATCGTCCGTGGAAGCAGCCGACCTAGCCAGCCCAAAGTCGCAGACTTTCAAGTCGCAATTCGCATTGAGCAGCAGATTCGACGGCTTCAAGTCACGGTGAAGAACATTTGCGGAGTGCATGGCCTTCAAGGCACGTAGGGTCTGGTAGATAAAATATTGACAGTGGTCGTCAGAGAGATCTTGAGTTCGAATAACACGGTGCATGTCCGTTTCCATGAGTTCCTAAGTGACTGTCAGTCTATAATCATGTATATTCTTTGTGGAATATGTACCTGGATCAGGTAAACCTCAGTAAAAGACTCATAATTCCTTGGCTTCTGAATGTCAAGTATAGAAATAATATTTTCGTGGTTAAAATATCGCAACAACTTCATCTCTCTCAATGTCCTTAAGCAGAACATGGAATGATCGAAAGGAGTAATCTTCTTGATAGCAACCTTCTGTCCGGATGGCTTGTGTAGAGCGGAGCTGAACTGCCGTGTTAGAAGCACTTCTAAAACATCAATCGTGCCGCCTTTTTGCATACCAGACAACTCCATACGCCCCTTCTCCCACGACATCCTGTATTTCGTATTGATCAGAAACGTTGAAGCTGATCTTCCTGGATGAAGAGCCGTGTCTGGACATAATGTCGTATTTCTAAATTACGGCAAAGCTGTCGGATGCGAATGATATCTTAGTTGCGAGCGATTCTTTTCGAAGTTTCCTCGTTGAGATATGCGAGGCTCGAGTAAGTGGCGCCTGACCAAGGTACTCAAGAGAATTATGAATGCTAAAGCTGTATCAGAACCTGTACTAGTATCCTCAATATATCGAGCACAAAGAATACTTACTGTCAAGACCTCAAGTCTATGTCTCTGAGATCCTACAACAATTAGAGGAATAGATCGTCCTATATGATAGCAATCAGTTAATTTTTCCTAATACAGATCAAGTAATAACTCCGGAAATAGAATATCGGCACAAAACATATGGGTACCATGCAAGGAGGTTATATGCGCGTCCAGGAACAGGTCCTAACATTGCAAAAGCGTAAAAGAGAAGTGTAAAAGAGAGTTTAGGCACGTGGAAGATTGCAGGATAAACACATACCAAGCGATACAGAACGAGAAGAAACAGATATTGCGCTATGCAACAGGAGTGTCTATATATGAGAGAAGCAAAGGCTTATGATGGGGAGCAGGAATGGGAAACAAGTGAAGGGAAAGGCGAGTAGATATAGTACGCATTCAAATGAGAGGGTGAGATTGAGAGACAGGGTTTGATACAAGCTTAACTTACCAACAGTTGACAGGATCAAATTCACCAAGCCGCTTGCACAGTACACAAATAGCAACCCCTCCGAGATTGAGATAGTTGAGCAAGCGCAAATATGAATGGCTTTGTGCAAGTAAGGGTAAATGATTAATTGCGTAAGATGTGGAGGCCTGCAAATTCTGTGCTGATTACCTGGAATACACGCAGGATTCGAAGGTTTCTAGCCCAGAATCTATGTTTAGGTCCTCATCTGGTTCTTTGTTTTCCTGGCGTGGGGCTTACAGGAGGCAGGAGAGAGCTTAGTCGCTTAATGGCCAGGGAAAACTTCGCTTGCGTTTCGCAAAGTATCGCACTGCTGCAAGAACGGACAGATGCACGAACTCCCTAGATCTGGCCAAGGGAGGGAGGGGAAGGGGAGGGGTGATTGTTTGCGAAGGTGTCGAAAGAAGGTGCAGAGAGTGATGTTTGCAGCTGCAAAGTATTAGCAAATTCAAAATTGATGTTGAAGGTCTGGTGGCCTGTTAAAGAGGGGATGCTTGATCTTGGGGAGGGGTACAGTACATTCACCCGAACCGCCGCCAGCCCTAACCTGGGCCACCAACATGAGACCTGCAGACCACGCAGTGTGATTGATTCGTTGGATGGGACCACAAGGAAATTATTATTTGAATATGATGCATTGGTATTCATGCCACTCAGTTAGATAGTACCCTTCATTCATGGTTACTGCAAAACTCATTAAAATATTGCGTTGTATATATGTACTTACATTAGATAGGGCTGAAGGTGTGGTTGTAAAATATACCTGATAACTATAACTATTTAAACTTCGGTATATCGCTCTCTCCTGTCTTCAGTGGGATTTTGAGGAGCAATACCTGAGTGGGAATACTGAGGGTAGCAGGGTACCTTGATCAGAGTACTTACACTCAGCCCAGTTTGCAGACATTGATATCTTGGTAATGTCTATTCTATCTCTTTCAAAGGCGCCATCCTTACTTTCTTGGTACTTGTAATTACTTATTCATAAGCGCCGGATACCTTTTCTTCTCCTCTCGAGTGTACTTGATAGAAGGGGGCCAAAAAGCTGACGCGGGGCCTAGGTAGGCTGACCTGACATATTGTGACCAAAATAGAAATCTTCCAGAATTTGCAAGGGCTTTTGTTTTTAGAATAACAGGCACCGTACCGTATGTGCATCCAAGCAATAATATATGCAGCCTCCGGCAGTTTGGTTACAGCCCCGTCAGACTCCGCTGTGATTTGCAAGAAAAATTCAAAAAATTGAATACTTTCTCATTTTAATGAACCTCCACCTTGAAAGGGGCTTCCAGCACCTCGCACCCCAAACAAAAGTGTGTGGACTTTGGGGGGGGGGGGGAGGGGTGTATCTACAAAGGCTGAGTATTTAGGAAGAGCTTCAAGGACTCTCAAAACTGCTTCGAGTGCTTCCACTGCTCTTTGGCTAGTACATTTGCCCTCTGTCTCTTGTGGCCCAGTCGCTCCAGGTCCGTGACATAGGTACTGATGTTCCGGTACTGGAATGAAGGTTAGTCGGGCTTTCGGGTGCGCATTACAAAGATTGCAAAGAAATACACAGACCTACGTACTGGTACATAGAGAAGTGACATGCTTTCCTGCCCATCAAGAGCCCTGAAGCTGGGCAGGAGATTGTCAAGTACAGTTCATGTGCACAAAATGGTGTTGAGTTTACTCCCCGCGGTTGCGCCCCCCCCAACAGCATGTCATCCACGTGACCTATGTACACAACAGGCTTAGCGCTGGCATCCCACCTAGATCCTAAACTTGTCCATCTTCACACATCACCCACTTCGAACAATCCTGAGTCCCCCCCCCCCCAAAATCAAGCCACATATCGGAAGCAACGCTCTTCCTTCATTAATCTTCGGTTCAATTTCCTCTGCTCTTTGGGCCCCGCAGGGTTTTTCTTCACTAAATCTATCTTCCCTCGTTCATACAAACACTAAACAATTCTTGGAAGCTAGCCTTTGAACCGTATTGAGTAGGGAGCACTCCTTCGTGCTACTGAATTCCCCGCTGTTGTTTTGGAATTTCATAACTGATATGCGGCGACTCATAGTATTGTAGCTCCCGCTGTTACCCAGCAGTTTATATACCCAAATATGGCCCAGCCTCCATACCAAGACCCCAACTACCAGTACCCCCCCCCCGACCCCTATGGGCAAAAGCCTGGCACCCCCCAATATCTCTCACAGAACACACCATACGTCGCCCAGCAACCAGGCTATCCTCTGGCTGCATCCCCTCCTCCTCCGTCTGGCCCACCAGCTGGCGGTGTGCATGGTGGTCCCAAGAAGCGTCAATATGCTGCGCAGGCATTCGAGTTCGGAGCAGGAGCAAATGCCGCAATAACGCCATCGGCTATTGGAGGCGTTGGGGGTGGCTCTACTTATCCACCAGGTGGAATTGCTGGCCCAGCTGGATATCCTGCCGAAAGCTTCACCCCTGCCCCAGTGGGGTACACTCCCCCACAGCCAGGATATGAAGCACCGGGTGTATCATCCTTGACGAACCAATTTGGGCAGATGGGAGTTGGTGGGCAGCCACAGCAAGCTGCACCGCAATTACAGGTTGAGTTCTCATTCAATTTCGACTCAGGCGGTGGCCCAAGCATTGAGCTTGCGGGCCGATTCGGCTGTCGAGTGCCTCTTCCATTCTTGCGCTAACAGATTATGCTATATAGAAGCCACATGCTCTGAATTCCTTGTATACCATAGATGTCACAGCTCAACCGTTCAATGCCTCGGAATTGGATTTTCCCCCTCCACCAATTTTGCTCCCACCTAATGTACGTTTTTTTCTCTTTCCTTTGCAGTTATTAGGTCCATAGTTTGACTTGGAAGCAGTCTTCGTTGACACTTTCTCCTAACGCCAATTGCCCTCCACACTACATGAGGTCGACAATAAATGCTGTCCCAACAACCAACTCGCTGCTTAAGAAATCCAAGCTGCCATTTGCGCTCATTATTCAGCCATACACTTCTCTACACGATGAAGAGTCTCCAGTCCCGTTGGTATCTGACACAGTGATCTCTCGGTGTCGAAGGTGTAGGTCCTATATCAATCCCTATGTCACGTTTCTTGATCACGGCCACCGGTGGAGATGCAACATGTGCAACTTGACAAATGATGTTCCCCAAGCCTTTGACTGGGATAATGCACAGGGAAAGCAAGTGGACAGATGGCAGCGCCCTGAATTAAACTATAGCGTGGTTGAGTTCATTGCACCCCAGGAGTATATGGTACGCCCACCTCAGCCGTTGGTGTATCTTTTCCTTTTGGACGTCAGTTTCGCAGCTGTCCAGAGCGGTCTGCTTGCTACCAGCGCTAGGACCATCTTGGAAAGCCTCGACAGGATCCCCAATGCCGATAAACGTACACGCTTGGGATTTATTTGCGTGGACTCTGCACTACATTACTTTTGCATGACCAGCGATTCTCTAGAGCCGAACATGCTCGTCGTCTCAGATCTCGAAGAGCCTTTCCTACCGATCCCTGGGGATCTCCTCGTCCCGCTCGACGAGTGCCGAGAGGCTATTGAGAACCTGTTGGGAAAGCTGCAGGATATGTTCCATAATACACAAAATGGTGGCAATTGCATGGGTTCGGCCCTCAAGTCGGCACACAAGCTTATATCGCCAATTGGGGGTAAAATTGTAGTACTCACTGCTTCATTACCAACCCTCGGGGCTGGGAAATTGGAGTTGAGGGAAGACAAAAAGCTGCTGGGAACAAGTAAGGAAAGCGGACTACTTCAGACAGCAAATAGCTTCTACAAGTCGTTTGCAGTGGAATGCTCCAAGAGTCAGGTTTCTGTCGACATGTTCCTGTTTTCGGCTAGTTACCAGGATGTTGCAAGTTTGAGTAACCTTCCAAGGTATACTGGAGGCCAAACATATTTCTACCCTGGATGGTCCGCTGCTCGAAGCGAGGATGCATTCAAATTTGCCAAAGAATTTTCTGACCATCTGAGTGCTGAGATTGCTCTGGAGGCTGTGATGAGAGTTAGAGCTACTACTGGACTAAGAATGAGTACCTTTTATGGAAACTTCTTCAACCGGTCTTCTGATCTTTGCGCATTCCCCGCTTTCCCTAGAGATCAAGGATATGTGGTAGAAGTAGCAATCGACGAAGCCTTGGGCAAGTCATTTGTGTGTATGCAGACTGCGGTTCTTCACACCACATGTAACGGAGAGCGACGGATTCGCGTCATGACACTTGCTCTGCCAACGACCCAAAATCTGGCGGATGTGTATGCAGGTGCTGACCAGGTCGCAATTACCACATTTTTCAGTCACAAGGCTGTGGAGAAAGTCCTGAGCGGTGGCGGATTGGATGCTGCCAGAGATGCACTCCAGTCCAAGTTGATTGAGCTAATGGTTACATACCGAAAAGAATTGACTGGTGGTGCCGTTGGAGGTGGATTGGGAGGCTTACAATTCAGCTCTAACCTCAGAGGTTTGGTAGTGCTATTTTTGGCACTGATAAAACACGTATGTCTTCCGAATATTGATTACTTTTCTACCTGCTTTACTAACTGGGGCGCCTTTTTACCCGCATATAGGTTGGTCTCAGAAAAACTGCACAAATCCCTACCGATCTTCGATCAGCGGCGCTCTGCCTTCTTTCGACCCTCCCGGCAACGTTACTCATACAATACATCCATCCTCGCTTCTACTCTCTCCACGACATGCCCGAATACTGCGGTCTTCCCCACCCCGAAACTGGCGAGATCGTCCTCCCCCAGCCGATAAACCTCTCGTCTGAACGGCTACTTCTACACGGGCTATACCTCATCGACGACGGACAAACACAATTCCTCTGGGTCGGAGGCCAGGCCGTTCCAGCGCTTATTCAAGACGTATTTGGCGTCCCTGGAATCGAGCATGTCAAAGTTGGAAAGACGACGATGCGGGTGGTGGAGGAGAGCCAGATGAATGAACGAGTGAGGAACGTGATTGAGAAGAGTAGGGACAAGAGAGGGAGGAATGTGGGGAGTGTGGTGGTGCCGAATTTATATGTGGTTAGGGGGGATGGGGAGCCGAGTTTGAGGATGTGGGCGGGGACCATGTTGATTGAGGATAGGAGTGATGGGGGGTTGAGTATGCAGCAGTGGTTGGGCATGTTGAGGGAGAAGGTGAGTGCTTAGTTGTTTATTGACTAGGTAAATGTAGAATTTATGCAACCACGACCTTGACTGCAACTAGTACAGGGCAGGGTGGCTGACCTGGGTGGGTTGGACAGGTGCAAAACTCATAAAAAAAGAGGCGTCCCGATGATGGTGAATACGTGAAATGAATAGACGAAGAAAGAGTTGAGATTTTCTTGTAAGCAGGGGATTGAGTTATATGTTCCTTGGTTATTAGTGCTTGGGTGGGGGGAATTTATCAGTAATTAATCTATATTATTTCTTTTTTATTTTTTTTCTCCGCATGCGCCTGCGATTGATAGGCGGCTGGTTATCAATAGTGGGTGAAATAGATATTGCATGCTGCGGAGCGCCATTTTCCCTGGGGTTCCTTCCTTGTGCTAGGTGTCGGCCGTCACTCTAGATTCCCTTTTACATTTAGATACAGATACGATCGATATCACAGATACAGCTCTTCCCCGCCTGCTGCAGAGATGTATATATATGTATCATTGTACATATACTGACTTGGTAACAATTCTATGCCATAAGTCATCGTCCGGAGTCAATTTTTTTGCCGATAAATTTAGCCATTTTCAAAATGTATATCAAACCCCACCAGTTTTTCTAGAATCACTTGTAGTCCTAGAGTCTATGCTTTTTAGATTTTATCGAAAAACTTGTCAACCTTACAAAGTTTATGACCCCAATTCAGCTTTTTGATCACGGTGCTGTGTAAAAGTGTTGGCACAGAAAACAGTGTAGAACTTACCATCACCAGGACAGGAGAGGCTCCCCCCCCAAAAAAATACACCATGGGTAATGAATGATGAATAAAACAAATTTTGTTATATGGTAACGTCCACACCTGTATAATGTATAATCCAGATTATTGATATATACCTTTTTCTTTTTTTTTTTTTTTTTTTTTTTTTTCGCGTATATCTATATACTGTATATGTTCTGGTCCGTTCTGGGATTCAGTCCATAGCGGAGAACATATACATGTATATATGTGTGAGTGTGAGGGAGGTAAATATAAGTTATTTTTAAAAAATAATAATAATAAAAATAAATAAAAATAAGGAGGTAAAAGGAGATTTTTTTTTTTTTTTTTTTTATAAGGGGGGGTTTTTTTTTTGTTTTTTGTGGCAAGTTTTTGGAGGTGGGCGCCTGGGGACAGTTTGAAACTTATGTTGGTGGTGGGAATGGGAGTTAAGTAACCTATAGCTTACTTACTTACCCTGAGTTTTGGTAGTGTTATGTTGTGTGTGTGTGTGTGTGAGGGGGGTGGAGTTGGGTTGGGTTGAAGGTGGTAGTGTAAAGTAACATACATCCAATATAAATACAGTACACTACGATACAGCCTACTTATTTATGTTTTATCTAGAATTTTTTTTTTCTTTTTTTCTTTTTTTTTTTGTTAACTTGTTGAAACTTGTTATACTTGTTACTCCTTGCTTGGTATATAAGTTTTTTTTTTTTTCCCCCTTCAAATAGTTAAATTACTCAAAAATTACTCTCAAATATAACTAACTTCCGTATCCTCCCCCCCAAGCCCCGCTTCATATTTGAATCTTCCGTTGCCTGTGTATGCCTGATTATCGAACCGGAAAGGCAATGTAAATAAAATATAAGGTAGCAAAGTAAGTAGACAAGGAAGGCGCGGAGATGCGGACAAGACAGTAATAACTAACAGAGATGAACGAAACCCCCCCCTCCCTTCCACCTTCTCCCTTTCCCCTCCTCCCCTACCTCCCCCTCTCCCTAGGCATACGCATACGCATCCTTTCCTCACTCATACCATCCCAAAATCCCCCACCTGCAAATCACTGCCACTACCTACCACATCATATCACACCACATCACACCACCATTCAAATATCACATCACATCAAATCAGTAAACAAACAGGCAAGCAAGCAAACAAACAAACAAACAAACGAAAGAAACGGAACAAAAGAGAAGGATCCAGGGTAGGTACTGCCGCCACCACTACTACCAGCAGCAACAGAGGCGGAGGTACAAGTCAACGACCCACCTCTACCAATCCACCAAACTCATCCATTATAGATAATTACCCGCCTCAACAGCAGCCAATCCAATACACCTAATCTCCCGTCAAGACTAACAAAACAAAATATCGAATCAAACGCATAAAACAAGATGGACAAACAAACAAGACGCATACACAAACGGTAAAGACAGTGGGCAGTCACCCCTTCTCCTTTTTTTCTTTTCTTATTCCCTCTTCGATAATACTTCCCAAAGCGCAGCAGCCTCTACTGCGCCGCATACGCCTCCTGGACCGAACTCAATAATAAACTCGCAAACTTCTCCGTCTCCTCTCTCTCCTTGATACTCTCGACCGCCTGCCTCACGGCACTCCTCAACTCCCCCCCCCTCTGCTGCTCCTCCTCATGATCCTCTGCTCCCTTTGCCTTTGCCTTCCTCCCTCTCTTTCCCCTCGTCCCCTCCACAGCAGCAGCAGTAGCAACAACTGCCTTCCCCCCCGCCTTCCCCTTCCCTTTACCCTTGCCCTTCTTGACCACCACCTCTCCCATCTCCTGCACCCCCTCCTCCATCTCCTCCTCCTCCACTTCCGGAGAGACCCATCTCTCGCCCCTGACCCCCTCAGGCAACTCTTCCAACTCCCCCAACAACCTCTTTACCCCCTCCACGACCCCCAGCCCCTCTCTATCTCTCCTCGAAATCCCCTTCTTGACAATCCTCCCAAACGCCCTCTCAAGGCCCTTCGCCGTCCACTGCTTATGCGGTGCCTTTCTAGCCAGCTCCTCCCACGGGATAGATCCGGGAGTCTCGGGATTGTACGTGAGGATCGACTCCAAGAGCCAGATGCGATCACCAGTGAGCATCTGCAGGGATGCAAGCGGGGTCGTGGTATCAGAGTCATCTGCGTCAGCAGCCGTGGGCATGTCAGTGGCCATGCGCGTAGCGGCGGCGCCAGCAGCTTTCGATTTCACCTTGCTAGTGCTTGCGGCGAAGGTCTTTTTCGCCCCGCGAGTTTTCTTCGCAGTTGAGAAAACCAGTGGAGGTGCAGGAGCAGAAGAGGATGAGATGGATAAGGAGTTATGTCCCATAGGAGCCACAGGGGCAGTATGATCCGCGAGGGCAGGATCGATAGGGACTTCATCCTCAGCTGGTACCTGCGCCTCTGCACCCCCCTGCGTTGCGGTAGACTTTTTCAGGGCGCGTTTTCTCGGGGTCTTGACTCTCCTAACTCCATTCTCCCCCTCTGCACCCTCGCCGCCCTCTTCATCTGGTAATCTGGCTTTGCCCTCCCACTCCAACATCTTGCTCCACTTGTACCTGCACTGGATTCTGCTTCTCCACCCACCCATCCTCTCGCTGACAACCGTCCAATTAGGCTCTACCTCCGCCTCAAGGGACTCACTGCGAGCCTCTGCCGCCTGGCGCAGCGCCTCTCTGACTTGCCCAACTACCTCTCTCAATTTGGCCTCCTCTTCCTCTGTCCACTCCTTCTCGCGCCTGCCCTGTCCGCACTTGACGTAATTCCTCCACCGATCTCTACAATCATCCGGCAACCTCCCCATCGACCTACCAATATTAGTCCACTTCTTGCCCATCTCCTCGACCATCTTTGCGAGCGCTGCATCCTGCTCCTCATCCCACTTTGCGCCTTGAACGTCAAAATTATGATACCGCCTACGCACGTGGTTGTAGATAGCTAGGCGCTTGCGGTGAGGGAAAAGCTCGTAGAGGTCTTTCCAGAATGACTCGCGTTCGGCTTTAGTCTGCGTAGGGACGACGGAAGTGTCTCCCCAGATTCGAGAAATGAGTTGTTTTTCCGAAAGTTGGTTCTGGCGTGCAAAGTTTTGGAGGTAGTCGTCGATGGTGGAGCACTCGGGTTGAGTGAATGTACCCGTGGATGGAGGGTTAGCTGGAATGGGATCAGGGGCGTATGTGTATGACGCGCGCTTCCTGCTGAGTGCGGTGGTTCCGGGTTGAGGGGTGGCTGTGCTGATGGGTTTGGGAGTCTTTGGGGTTTTGGGGGTTTTTGCTTTTCTGGCCGCTTTTTTTCCAGGGGTGTGACTTGGACTCGGTTCAAAGTTGTTGCTTCCAATAGCGCCGCCCTCGCCTTCTGCTTCATCATCAGAGTGGCGAGAGGCGTGCTCGTCGCCTGTGGGGCGAAAGGGAGTGTTGAGATCTGGCATTCTCCTCTTTTTTCTCTTGTTGGTCTTTGGTGTCTCTCTAGCTAGCGTGGGGGTGCTGGTGAGTACGTCCTCGTCCTCCTCGTTGGGAACGTCCAGGTCCATTCCGTCACCGCCGTCAGCGGTGGTTTGGGCGTGGGTAGGGGAGGATGCAGCGGCGGCGGCTTCGAGACGCTTTCTCTTGCGTTCGTAGGCAATGGCGACTTTGCTCTTGGGCTTGGGCGTGTGTATCATTGCTGGGGAGGAATCCATGTGAGTGGAAATGGGAGGAGGGGGAGGCCGGGGAGTAGCTTCACGAGCGGAAACGTCTTCAGGCTGAGTAGCTGGGACGGACTCGGGGTCTCCAGAAGCTGGCTCCATGGGGGATTGGGTGTCATCCTCAGCAGGGGATGCATTCTTTACTTTTCTGGGCCTGTTCTGCTTCGTTGGGACGACAGCCTCCTCCTCCTTCTCCTCCTCCTCCTCCTCCTCCTCTTCCTCATCCTCCTCCTCCCCCCCTTGGTCGCCATCGTCCTCCCCGTCGCCTTGGTTTCCAGAAGCTCCAGGCGCAGTGTCAATCTGCTGCTCGTTTTCCTGTGTAGCAGGGACTTGAGTCTCTGGCAAATCATCAGTCAGGTCCACCGGTTGATCCTTATTTCTTCTCTTTTTTGCAGACTGCCGGGCGACAGATTCCTGCTCGTCTTCTCCCTCGGCAGGGGCATTCTTGTCCTTGCGCTTCCTCTTTTGCTTTTTGGTAGCAGATGGGGCAGTAACATCCATTGTCACATCACCATCAGCGTCCTTCTCTGCTGCAGCAGCAGCGGCAGCAGACTCGTTGAGTAGCTGCTCCACAGCAAGGTCCTCTGGGACGGCTGGGGCAGGTTTTGCAGAAGCGACTGGAAGGTTCACAGCGGTGAATCCTCGCGCACGGGGGATGCCGACACCACCACCGGCACGGTTCTCGCTGCTGCTGGCATCGTTGCTGCTGGCATTTTCCTCTGCATTTGCTGATATTCTAGCAGTGTCCATAGTATCGTCGTCAGCAGGCGATTTATTTTTCGGTGACCTTTTTTTCATTTTTTTGCTCTGTTCAGTGGCAGAGGATGAGGGTAACTGGGCGTCCCCGGCCTCGGTTGTGTTGTTGCCGTTGTCGTCGTCGTCGTCGTCGTCGTCGTTGTTGTTGTTGTTGTTGTTCTTGACATTATTGTTGGTGTCGGTATCCACGTGCTCAGATGATTTTTTTGGCTTCTTCCTCTTTTGTGCCGCGGCGGGCAACTCTGGCGTAGAAGCAGCGAGAAAAGGGGCAGCAGCAGCAGCAGCAGCGGCGGCACCACCACCAGCAGACGGTTCTGCTGCCGCCCCACTGCCCTTTGCCGCAGCTTCTGGCACCTCAGTCTCGCTCGCGGGGGAGGCCAGCCAAGGCTCGTGGGTGGGCGTCGACACGCCCTCGGGCGGTGCGGGGTCAGCCATAATTCTTGGCCTTTGCACTGGGCACTTGCACCTGTTTGATCTTGTGCAATGGGCGAATAGTAAAGTCGGCGGAGTTGAGGGTAATGGGGGGAAGGGGGAAGTTGAGGGTAAAAGGGCGGGTTTTGGCGAACGTGTTGAGGGGGGGGACTTTTTGCGGGAGGCTGTGCGGGGGGGGGGGGTTCTTTTTTTGGGGTAGCGGTTTTCTCGCGTAGC
>ML121559.1:0-116222 GCA_003788615.2 Terfezia boudieri ATCC MYA-4762 | reverse complement strand
GTGTGGTAGGCCAGTTAGGCAAGCGAAGTGGCTGTTGGCTGAGTAATGAGGGAGGCTGGGTGGGGGTGGTGTGTGTGTGGCGCCAACAAGGAGTTCATAATTGTTTACTTTGGTGTACGGTAGTGGTGTCTGTACTGTACTTTACGGAGTGTGCTGCTGTACGGTACCTACCCACGGTATGAATAGCATAGTACTCTGGGGGCTGTGGACTATGTACTGGCGGCGCATGTCTCTTGGCGGAGCATGATCTTGGCGGGCGCATGTCTCTTGGCGGCGGCTGATGAGCGTGATGAGCAATAATGCAATGCAAGCAATAATGCAAGAAATAATGCAAGCAATGTACCGCCTCATGCACATATGAGTCGTCCCTTATATCCAACCTTCCCCCCTCCTCCCCCTCTTACACACACACATCTCGACTCCTGTACCGTTACTTGGCCACCTCCCCCCCCTCTCCTTCATTCAACTATTCCCCCTCACTCACTCACTCACCAATGGCCCCTCTCCCGCCTATTGCTCCCTACCCCGCCATCGCCGTTCGCAACAAACTCCCCCCCCCCGACTGGTCCGCTGCCCTCGCCACCTATAACGCCATCCTCACCCACCGCCTCTCCCTCCCCCCCTCCTCCCTCCTCTCAGACTCCGCTCTCCACGTCTTTATACGCAGCTACTTCCATGAGCTCTCCCACGCCCCTCCATCCCCCCCTCCCCCACCCCCAACCCTGGAGTCAAGGCAGCTCAAGCAATCCACCTTCCGCCTGCTCAGCCGGATCCTCACCTCTCCTGCAGGGGCCAAACTCCCGCACGATCTCATCACCGGCCAGTTCCTCCTCAGCCTCGCTGTGAGCCTGCCGAAATCGACTGCAGTACGGAATACCCTCGACACACTTTGGGCAAACCACCATGGCTCTGTTGAAGAGTCCATCTCCAGTTTCAAAAGCACGATTGTCCTCTCGCAGCTTCTCCTCTCTGGAGGGCACTCACCTTCCCCCGCAGAGACGCTCTCCCTCCTCCGCAGTCTCTCGATTCTCTTCCTCGTTTCCCCTAGGATAGGAGAGCTGTTCATCGCCGGCTCGGATTTCCTCGATGCCCTCATCAACCTATACGCCGCACAACCTGCTTTGCGCAAATCAATCCTCAGGATTACACATGCCGCATTTACATCCCTCCTCCCTCCCGCCAAACTCACCGTCAACTCTACCCCGCGGAAACCAAACTACTCCCTCTTCCTCGACCACCTTTACTCCCTCCAATCCCACCAACCCGGATCAAAGGAACACACCTTCCTCTCTGCCCTCACCTCCACCACAACTTTCCTCGACCGCCTCCACTCCACCGCCCTTCTCGCACCCAACGCTCGTTTCACCTCACTCATATCTATCCTCGAGGATAAATACAAAACCCCTCGTTCTCAGAAAAAGCCCACCGCTGCGGATAAAGGCAAGGGTAAATCCACCAACGACGAATCTACAATTCCAAACGACCTCCTTGTACGATACACCCTCCAAGTCCTCGAAGTCTTCCCCGAGCTCTCTAGCTCCTGGGTCCGCGCTACCCTTACAAAACTCAACGGAGACGTCGAGGCCCTGATTAGGGGCTACCTCGATGGGACGATTTGCAATGAAAACCCGACACCAACCTCTCCCCAGATTCATCACCATCACCATCAGAGGATAAGCTCCCTCCAACCCCCTCGCCCGCCCATCTTCCCTGTCCGCAAGAATATACACGACAATGACGACCTTGACATGCTCTCTGAAAGCGCACTCCGCTCGCTGCATATTGGGAAAAGGGATTCTCCCACCGAGGTAGCGGGGCCAGATTCGGCTACGAAAGCTGCGATATGGGCTGCACTGGCAGCGTTCGATGGGGATGACGATGAGAGGGACGATACGTATGATGTAGCGGATGTAGGTGGTGCTGTTGACACTACGAATACGGAACCTGACCCTGCCGCACCACTACAACCTCCTCCTCCTACAACATTTGCGGCGTCTGCTCAACAAGATATCCCTAACCCCGAGAAAATCCTCTACACCCTCTGGACTACATCCAACCCCAGCGAGCGCGCAGTGTACTTTGCTAGGGACTCGGCCACGAGGAGAAGTACTGCGCGGGGTGACTTGAAGAGGAAGACTGGCTGGAGTGATGAGGCGATTGAGGGTTGGGGGGTGATGCTAGAGAGGGACGTGGCGGGGAGGAGGATGAGGGAGTTGGAGAGGAGGTTTGGTGAGGGAGGGCTGGCTGGAGTGGGGAATTTGAATGCAGGGGCGGTTGGGAGGACGAGGTGGAGGAAGCAGGAGGAGGATGGGGAGGAGAAGGGTGAGGATGGGGAAGGTGGGGGCAGGGGAGGGTATGCGTACAGAGGTGGAAGGGGTGGTGGGGGAGGGGGAAGAGGGTGGGGGAGAGGTGGCGGGGATGGGAGAGGTGGTGCAGGTGGGAGTGATGGTGCAGGTGGGAGTGGGACAGCAAATACCCCAAGGGATAGAGCGAGGAAGGAAGCAAACAAGAGTAGTAGGGCGAATCATTCTAGGAGGGAGGGGCATGCAAGGAAGATGGCTAGGGGGATGGGTGGGGCCCTGTAGCATTAAAGCGTTAGGATGACATGCTGGGGAAATTATCATATACTCCGTCCGGAATTACATTGTACTCGCTGATTGCATATGGAGAATTGCTGAGTCTGGTTGGTAGATGAAGAATATTAATTTTACTTTTAGCGGGTTCCACTGCACGCTTTCCGCAATTTCTGTTCCGCACTGCCAAGCTCCCTTGGTCATGAACCCTATTATATTATATTAATCCTAAAGCAGGTGCTCGAGTCGAGTCTTGGTGAAAAAAGTGAAGAGTTGAAAAGTTTGAACCGCGCGAAGGATTAGGCCCGGAGGATTTTACATACATAACTATACTGAACAGCCTATCGCTCCTAAAAATTAAAAAATTAAAAATTGCCACCAGGACTGAACGACGGAGAATAGTCAAGTGGAGGTACAGCAGTCTAGTCTAGTGAACTCGACAGGAATTATAAGAATTACAACAAAACTGCGAACTGCAGACCATAATGGAGTGAGTAACATAACATAGCTCTCATGCGAAGCAAAGAAGGGAGGGGGGGGGGGGGGAGGGGGGGGGCGCGCAAAAAAAAAAAGCGGACCACTTTCCTCTGCTTGTTGCTGGCCCCAAAATGAATACAACTTATATACAGCTACTTCAGCAAATAGTAAAAAGAAAAGCAAAGACAAACAAAAGAAGGTAATGTCAAGATATGTGTTCCCAATACTAATCCGTCCACAGGGTCTAGGCGCCCTGTATCATTTCATCTCATGGCAAGTTACCACAAAAAAAAAGGACTTCAAGACCCTGCCCTCCCCTCCTACCCTCTCAAAGAGCCAACCCCGCCCCCTCCCAATACCTCACCATCCTCACCCGGACTTCCTTTTCAGTGTCCTAGCCAAATACTCAAACACCCCACCCCCCCAGACCATCACTCCCGCCGATTCCGTCGGATGAACATCATCCCTCAACCACTGCCGTGTCGGCCACGGAGCCATCAAATCCCCCACTGGCCACACTGTAATCCTCCCATCCTCCTGAACTTCTTGAACCTCCTCCTCCTCCACTTTCCTCCACCAACTCTCCCCCCCTTTCTCCCACTGACCACTCTCGCTCCTCTCCCTCCTCTTCCGCTCAGCTTCATTTCCGCTCGCGACCTCACAAGCCCACTCCGCAGCTTCATTCAATACCCTGATCTTCACCGGCGTAAACCTTCCTCTACTCTTCTTCTTCGTCCCCGTATTATGGTCGATAAAATACGGCCCCGTCGAAATTGATGGAGTATGCATCTGCCTCCACCTTATCCTAGCATCACCCCCCACCAGCCTCCTCAATCTTCCCAAAAACTCCACCGTTTTCCCAATAAACTCTTCCACAAATCCCTCGTTCACCGTCACGGGGTCCACCAACTCCTCATCATCAACACCCTCCCTGAACTGCCGCTGCTCATCTAACCTATCGAACCTAGCCAACTCCCAGAATCCCATATTCACAATCACCAAATCCGGTCCATCCCTCCCAGCGAGTATCCCTTCCTCGCCAAATATACTCGGATAGGCCTCAAACTCAAACATTTCCCATCGATCCTTGAACCTCGGCGGCTCCGACCAAGTCGACACCTTATCCCTCCACATATCGTTCTCGTCAAACCCATAAAAGAAATAATTCATCAACACCAACCCCTGTTTTCCACTTGGTCCATCAATAACACACGACCGCGGTAGCGCATGGTGTGCCTTAACCACCGTATCATTGATAGTTTTTTTATAACTATCAATTGGATGCATTGAGAATGTCCCGTTGAGGAACGTGCACAAGTCATACAGTAGAAACCGGTCAACAGAGTCTCCAATGAAGAGGACGGTTTTGTCTTTGAGTGCCTCGAGGGGCGGGTCGTTGGACTCTAGCTCCCAGAGCTGAGTGACCCAGAGGGGATGGGAGGCTTCGCAGATGTGGTCGTAGGTGGTGAAGTGGGTTTCTAGAGGGTAGGTTTTGTTGTAGTGGAGGTGGGTATTGAGGTTGAATGGGTCGCAGTTTGGATCAGTTGGGGAAAGGGTAGAGTGCTGGTTTGTTGCTGAGGAGGGAGAACTCGAGTGTGGTGGTGTAATGTAGTATGAGTAGTAGCTGTGGGAGGTTGGGACGAAGGAGAGAAAGAGGATACCGGTGAAGAGGGCGAGGAGGATGAGAAGGGTGAAGCGGCGGGTTTGGCTTAGGGAGAGGATCATGTTGAAGGGCTGGACGTTGCTTGTAGGTCGAAAACTGAGCTGTTTTCACTGGCAGAAAAGACCGATAGCCTTGACTTTTTGTGAAAAGCTCCTAAAAGATGGGGTATATAGACAGACAGTCAAACAACAAATGGTACCAACGTTTTGCTTTCGGATTCTGCTGTTGGTATGCGTAGTACCTACCGACAGACGGAGAGCCTTCCAGCTCAGCCCGAGGCCAGCTTTTCGTTCGTACAACTTTGTCGTTTGTTGGAAAGCCCCGACAGGAACCCCGTAGGCGATATTGTGATTGTATTGACTGACAATGAGCGTAGTCTGCCTGATCCTAAATGAGTGTGAATGGACAAGACTGTCCTGTCCTGGCTATGGTGCTGTCTGATTGCGCCGCAAAGACAAAGAACACCGGGGTATTGCTGAACAGCGTCTTGAAACGTCTCCTCATCCCCCCATAGACCTGTCCTCCTTCCCTCTCAGCGCCTCTGGAGGACGTCGGCTTTTAACATAAATGGGAGAAAACACCCCAGAACCAAAAGGGAAGAAAGGGATTATATGGAGAAAGTCACATACGCAAAAGAACCAGACTCTCCCCCCCCCCCCGAAACCCAACCTCTCCCCTTGGCCCTCAGCTGTTAGAAGGTAAGAAAAGAATCATTATTGTCTGTATTCATCCCTTCATTATTCGTTCAGAGATAGAGCGCGCCTCAGAACAGTTGCTACCGAGCATCAGCAAGATCTCAGGCCCTGCTTGATCATTGCGCAATGGAATCCTCCGTCTGGTCCAAGACGGAGGATTCCGCCCGACGTCAACGGCTCCCGATGCCCACACTGAACCCTGCAGATACAGCTGCAGATGCGCCCGAGATGGCTCGATAGATGACCCCTCAGCCCAATTCAGCCTCGGTACGCGACTGCACAGAGTTGGTGTTATTGGAGGGACTGTTTTTGGGTTGGTATTGCGACAAGACGAGTCAGAGAAGGGGCTGCTGCCCTCCGATGTGCTGTAGATCTTTCACTCCCGTCCCGTTTGCAACCATATCAAACGGCCACAGGACGACTGATCCTCCGAATAGTCTGGTTCATCTTCAGATAGAGGTATGTGGTCTGGTGATGTTCAGGCTGTTGTGCCGGAATCATACATGTACTTTGGTTATCACCTCACTTTCATTTCCTGCCTGTTAGATATACTTCTCTGTCCCATACCCGAGTGACAAGGACACAAGGGCCCGGATGAACAACAGATAGACATGATCAACAGATAGACATGATCATTTTCCCGTCGGTCGGACGGTCGGCCGGACGGTCGGCCGGTCCGTCAGGCTTCAACCAGACTAGGCATCGGGATCAACTCACACCGGACCCGGGCCTATCAAACCCGAAACTTCTAGGCTCAGGCAAACCGCATCCCGATCGACGGCTTGCCCACCCTATAATATAAACATCCCGGGCGGTGCGGTGCGGTGCCCACTCCGCCTGCCTGCTCCAGCCGAACTTCATATCCTCAGCATATAAGTGTATACCTACCTAGCCGACGACGTGGCCCTCCGTAGACTAAATCTAAAACAAGCCAACCCCCTACACCGTTGGTTCTAGGGCAAATGGATAAAACCCCCCTGTTGTTAACTTTTCCAAACCCCCTTGAACGAGAACTAGCACTCCTGTATTCGGAGATTTAAAGAATAGCATAGTGGAGCGCGGGAACGGGGAAGTTGGGAATGGGGAAAAACGACCCCCTACCTCTCTAGATGCAAGAGATTAGATGGACTAAGATCCATAGAGGCCCCTAGGATACATCAATAACTAAAACCCTACAAACCATAGTTCTACGAGATGCCGCGATTTCCCACCAATGTTTGACACGCCACATCCGCACAAATACACCCTAACTACAGTTACCCTGAACTTTCTCTCATCCACATAGCTTTGCTTTTCAGGTTCTCAGTTTCGTTATCATCTTAGGTTCGTTATTTTTTTTTTTTTCCCCTGCAGTCAACTTTGTCTAAGGTACCTTGCTTCCGCTACCCTCTTATTATTTTACTTCTGACTGGCTGATAATTGGTAATCCCTGCTCGCTGTTTACCCTGAATTTCTGTGTACATATACCCGCTCGCTCCGGCTTCCCTATTTTCTCTTTTCTAATTTCTCCGGAGTCTTCACAACGCTGCACCTCCACCACATCGCTAGTCCATTACCATCTACCTAGCCCAGACCACCTGCGCTGCCTAACAAGCGTTTTCATATAGAACGCAGGTTTGTTTTAGATCAGGGTAACCCAGCCATGCACGGGTGAGTTGTTAATATGAAATCCACTGGACTGAGCTCCCAAAATTTCTATACTATTTTTCAGTCTGACACCACTCCTCTGCTGGAGCGATATCAAAAGACAAGATACGCCCAAGCGCACAAGAAAACTTTACGAGACTCTATTACTATGCGAGGTAATCTTTTACTCATGTCAAGTGTGGTATTATTCTCTACCGACATCCAATACGGATAATGCACCAATGCCTTAAATTATGACAAAAAGCCTTTTCGTGCTAAAAAGAGAAGTATGCACTATATATTACCCCTCGGTTTGTCGGCCACCCGCGAGATCAAGTCATCCGCATAACCATATATAACTTGTCGCTTTTATCTCAAGCCCTCTTAAAGAATACAAACCCATCCACAAAAAAAAGAGCAGAAAACAGATCATTTAAATCAACTCCAATTGCCTGAGAAAAGAGGAGGACGATACTCACTCATAAGGACGATAGTGATACAGCCACGCCGAACTGTGATAAGAACAATAACAAAAGAGAATATATAAAACCAAGCTCTAGGCCTTGAGAGTCTTTGGATCTGGCTCGGGAGCACCAGAGGCCGCAGCAATCGTAGCCTCCTCCTGGGCCTCCCCTTCACCATAAAGCTCGTATACCAACTGTTCCAAAGTCTTCCTCTTGGTCTCTGGGATTAAAAGTGTAGTAAGTATACCCATAGCCATGAACCCAGCAAAGATCTTCATGACGTTGTTTAACCATGGGGAAGCGTTGGATCCTGCGGGCGCTCCCCTGGTCCTGAGTGGCCCAATCAAAGTCTGTGCCAGAATGGCACCAATCTTTCCAGACGCAGCGCTAATTCCGTGAGATGTAGAGCGGTACCGGGTTGGGAAACACTCTCCAGGAACAATGAAAGTGGTAGCGTTGGGTCCAAAGTTGAAGAAGAACTGACAGAGGACGTAAAGAGCGAGAAGACCATTGGGCGGGAGCTTGTGGAAGCCGAAGCCAATACCGAAGAAAAGAGCAGTCAAGAATGTGAAACCCATCAGCTGGATTGGCTTCCTGCCAACGGTATCGACAGTGAAAACGGTAACCCAATAACCAGGAATAGCACCAGCACAAATCAAGATCAAGTTACCGATAGCGTTGTTACGAAGTTGCTCGTAGACCTTGGGATTCTTGGAGTATCCTATAGTGTTCAAAATAATGGAGTTGTTGAGACCCAGGCCATAGAAGGCCACATCAAGTAGTAGCCATGAGCCAGCTGTTCCGAGCAAGATCTTGAAGAATCGCCACTGACTGTAATGTCTCCAGAAATCTGCCCAGCTGGCCTTAGGTACGGTGAGAGCTCCTGCATTGGCAAGGCCCTCAATTTGTCGGATCTCATCAACATCACCGGAGGCTTGGTTATTCAAGAAAGCTTCGCTGTCCGCGGCGGCCTTCTCTACATCCCTGGCGACATCAAAGGTGTAACGAGGGGTTTCGGGAATGGTAAGACGATAATATAGAGCGATACAAGCTGGGATGGCGCCGAAGCCAATAACAATACGCCACATACGATCAACTGCCTGTTTACAGTGGTCGTCACAGGTAGCAAAAGTCTGGGCGGGTTTGAGTTGTTCCTTGAAGGCAAGGGTGCAGATGAATGCGACCAGTGCAGCTGCCAATTGACCAATACCTTGCATGGCAAAGACGGCACCCATCATTGCACCTCTCCACTTAGTGGTTGCGAACCTAGGAGCCAGGGACATTAAATATGGAACCTTTCTCGACAAACAAGGAGGTGGTACTCACTCAGAAGTGATGATAGAACTGAGGGGGTAGTCACCACCGATACCGATACCCATAATAACCCTCCAGAAAATCAAGATCCCAGTTATACTTATTGATTCGGAGTTAGAGGACAAAGCCTGCGCCATCGTGGTGAAAATGATAATCATCAATTCGAGACCGTAGATCTTCTTTCGTCCAATGACATCTGCCAACCATCCAAACCCGAGTTGTCCGGCAACGGTACCGCAGGAAGTAGCAACTTTAATCGCAGTGTCGGCATGTTCGGAGATAGCACCCTTGGGAAAGTACACAATTCCAAGCATGACAGTAACCATGTTGATCGCGAAAATCTAGAAAGCCGTCAGTTTTTGTCATGGAAGGCGATGAGTATGCGCGGGCAACGTTACATCATAGGCATCGGTGAAGAAACCTATCCCTGCAACTACGACCGCTCTAACATGGTACCATCCGAACGGAGCCTTGTCAATTTCGGCCAACGCCAGCCTTCTGCGCTCGTTTGGATCCTAAAACAATGTCGTGGTTAACCGGTGTCCCAGCCCTAAATGCCTGGAGCACATACTGTGACATGAGAGAACTGGTTGTTGAAGTTCTTGAACGCACTGTTGCCCCCGGAGGTCTTCCCCAACGTTGTCATTTTTGGGGGCTGGAACTCTGGTGTTGGTAATAGAGGAATTCTTTTATGGCTGCAGTAGTAAACCCGCAATCTGCACCAGACATTCGTCAGTAGCAAAGCTGCTTCTCCAGTCTAGACAATATCCGATCATCCGACGTTAGTTGAGATGGGGTGATGGGTTCTTCAGATAGCAAGCAATATGCCCCTGGAGATCTCAATCCAAAGAAATTGAGGATAGACATTGGTGGTAGATGAAGTGTGAGGAGATGCATCGTGCGAGAGATGGCCGCGCTTTGGAGTTGCTACGTACCAAAGAGACTAAAAGATGGCGAGTTGCCCGTTTCCGTATTGGGCCCGATCCCGCGAACTGTAATACCGTTGCCAAGTCAGCGAACCGCGGACCCTAGATAGAGCGACGCTCCCATTCGCCATGGTATAATTGTGAAATGCATCCTGCGTGCAGCACTGGCGAATAAGGTGCCCGGCGGTCTCTAAAGCAACCAAGCTCACAAAATCACATACCGTTTGATATGCCTTTCTTCCGGTGGTCTTGCTTTGCTTTCCCTCCTGGGCCGGTGAAGCTGCAGAAGCGTCCTAGAAGGCGTGCAAGAAAGGTCGAGAGTTGGGGAGAGCACAATATTTGTGACCGTATAACAGAGAAGGCAAATATATGCTTTCTCGTGCTTCCTCGCTCCTCGCTTCTGGCTGCTGCTGACCGACGAGAAGGTTGTGTAATAAAGTTGCAGGCAACGCTATAGAAGATCTGAAGAAACTGCGTTCTTATAGTCCGGATCCCCATTGCCATACGGACCCAGAAGCTGCGTTAAAAGCTGCCTCCAGGACCGCTTACGTTTCGCTGTCGACACATGGTTCCCAAGTGAGCAAGCGAAGGACTTCGTCTTCAACGTCAAAAACAGACCAATCAAAGTACTGAGCTGCTACATGCCCAGACCAATTACTGTTAGGTTTGTCGCCAAACGGTTCCCCTAGCAGTTCCCCTAGCAGTTCCCCTTGTTCACAACTCTGAGAAATCATACAAGTGCCGGTTAATTCTACTCTGGTGCCAAGCTGAGTTGAGTTAATTGGCTCATGAAGGGACGGTCATACTCTACAAAATATTCAATTTGGAACCGCATGACTCGGGTATATCGGAACTGCTTGTGGGGCCGACCTAGCCGCGTGGCAGATGGAACTCCGTGAACGAAAAAAAGGCATTCAGCAGTGAAATTGGTCGCACTAATACCCTAATGGTATTTGCCTCCGCAGTGTATACATATAAGACATGGGGTGCAGGCCCCAGACACAGCGACGATCATCTGCATTAACTGCGACCCACGTAGATAGGTACTTGTCCATGACTACAACTGACGGGTCTCGATTGGAAACTCGCTTTCGAGGATATGAAAAAAAAAGCAATACACGGATGATGGACGGAAGATGGCCCGTGGAGTGGCGAATAATGTACTGGTAGGTTGTTCAAGCCTCTTAACGGAAGTCAAATAGTTCTATGGATATGACATGGATTTCTTGACTATGCAATATAAAAGAAAATCAGAGCTTGCATTCTCTCAAACAGCGATAATACTTCACTCAGAAGCTCACTAGCAACTTGACTGACTACTCAATGCAGATTGTACCTGAATAGACTTCTAGTGGGCGGTTCTTCGTTATGTGATGCCAAAAAATCGATGTTGTAGGGCAGAACATACATGGAGGAACAAAACAAAGTAGCTGCTGGAATACAAAAACTATCACTTACAAAGGTAGAAGTTTACATACATTCCATGAGCCATCCATGACCAAATGCATTAGATATCTCTGCTTTTTATTGCATTGAGGGTGTAAATTACTGGGTAAAGTAGAATAAGCATGACGTTATTAGTAGATTGCTATGTGCGGTACATTCTTTGCTACTGACATCATTAAAATAAATGGCTTTAATAATAAGCCACTATGTTTTTTTTCAATAACGTGCCATCATATTTGCACCCCCACCCAATTTTTCGAATCTTGTCAAAGATCAACTATGCAACCAATTCGTCCAAAAATAAACTGAATTTTGCGTGTTGTAGAGCTCTGCAGAGTTGACGATATAGTTGTCATGTACCTTTTACATACAAATTTGTATGAGATGACTACTCTGTGCTGTAAGTTTTGGAAATTCCATGGAAACATATTCAGAAAAAAATATGGGTCTCTGTGATGATCTTAAGTAGCGAGCATTGCTGAGGCGTTTTGCCAACTTTTTTTTTCCAAACGAGAGGTGCGCTGCTATGCGAACAAGGCTGATATAGAACAATATATAACTACTTGATTTGTTTTTTTTTTCCCCAAATGCCATGAGCCATGTTGACCTTCCCATCTTGCCGTCTGGTATAAAATTCGCCGAGATGCGAGTCTAAATAACGAACCAATATAGGCTCACTTCGAATTCTCTATAGCGAGATATGATATAACCTCGTGGTATATGAAGCATGAACAATTGCTATTCGATAGCACACGCCTAGGTTTACACCACAACTGAGACATCTCATAAGGTGTTAAAATCCCAGGTCCCAAAAAGATACAGACATTACCTATCAGGAACTTCTAGTAAATACAATTTCTGCCCATCTGCCTCCAGAAGCATTGAGGTGAACAGAAGCATGAACACAACGTCAATTTTATCTACAATACGAGTTAAATCATACATATAAAGTCCTTAGATTTATATTAACCGACTGTGATTTTACTGCCTGTAGATGATAAACCCCTTATTAGTTTCCTATTAGCTTTCGGGTGCGGAGCTCATCAAGTTTGAGCGCAATTACCACACTAGCATTAAGAGTCATATATATTCATATATTTATTATTGAAGAGTCAATTATGTTATCAGTTGTGACGTTATATTTGGGAGAGAACTCACAGTATAATTTAATAGCACCACAGCAACATCTGTAAGCAACCATTAGCCTGACCGGATACAAGATTGCTCTCCTCTACCAAGATTCCTCACCTCATAATGTCGTAATCATACAATGATGTCCGATCCGATGTTTCAAACTCTCTACTCCTGCCGCAGATATTTGATACAATAACCTTTCGCGTGAAACACCGTGGCGTTATACTCAGCTGCCATCGATGTTTCTAACTCCTAGGCGTCTAGATTGTGTGGGGGGCTATAATCTTATTGCGGCGCCGATCGAGTAAGCACAGATGCCTTGCAGAATTTAAAAATTAATGAGAAGCCAGCGTGATCAGATTTATATGTAAATTCAAACAGCTAATTGAGTTTGACGTTCCCAATTTCTGCGCCTAGATATACGTACTGTAAATGCTCCAAAATTTGTTAAGAACATCCCTGAATAGGCTTAATGTATTGTATGCATTCATTAGAGGCTAGATAGTTGGGGTTCAGATTTATGTTACATTGAGTGCGCAATCATGACCGGGATTCTCAGGAATATCTGTAGCATCTATAGACTCAAATCCCAGTTCACCACAGCTGACAGAGGAGGCCGGGCAAATACTGCGGGACGATCACCACCAAGCCCTGCTCCGACTCAGCGTTACGTCAAGGGATTGGACCAAACGTCAGGGAAACTATATCAGGAGATCTGTCGATAGGCGAGCAAAATTGAGGTATCTAGGACTGAATTCCAGAAACACCAGAACTCTCAAACAGCGTGACATAAACAAAAACGCTGCTTTACGTAGTGTATATAAACGCCCTCTCGGACCGTGCAACATCAGTATTCTTTCAGGGCCGTAGCGAGGATGCGGAATAACTACAATTTACTATCCCGAGATTAAGCAAGGGCCAGAGCATGTTCAGTCTTTAACAGCAACGTCCGACCTGGCAATGACTTAAGTATAAGCGTAAGGAGTCATATGTTGAATACGAAACATCTACTTGGTTTCTCCAAGTTACAAAGGCCGAGATATTTCGTACAACCCCTCGTGCCCTTGGCAGTTTAATGAACAATGTTGCTGCTTCAGTTCGTTGATCTTTATCACAGATTTCCGATCAGAGCTTGAATAGGAGCCTTTGTGGATTGTACATATCTTTGCATATACGTGTACTGAATTCTTTAACAGAACAGGAAACATTGCTTTTCTTGGGCATGAAATATCAAGCAACCAGATGGTAAGGAGATATATATATGTTGTGAATGCATTGAGCCTTACCAAGCTGGGTTTGTGGATCGCAATCCGCTACCTCCAGACTTCCTAGAGGTTGCGCACGACTTACCAGCAGAATTAATAATTATAGCCTGGAGAATAGGAGAAGCATTGCTATTACAACGACAGTTGCTGGAATTTTCAGAGAGAAACTTCACCATCAGAAAAGAGTTACTGGCCTCCCTGCTCCAACATAGTCTTTATCTAGTAGTAGCGGAAGGCAGTAAATTTTCAGACAACAAAGACACTTTCACAAATAGAGCTAGAAGTTGTATTTAGAGCTGCGATTGAAGAAAGGAGAGAGGTAGGGCTGTTAAGTGATCCTGAGATTTGGGAGACTATGAAACAACTGGGTGATTTTATACCTATGCTGACGGATTAGCAATATTTGTATGAGAGAAAAAGCAGTGCGCATGGCCTACCACGGAGCGAAAGAGCGTCATGCAAAGGATCCAGGATCAGTATGTGCAATACGGATTGTTTCTCAGTGGCGTATGAATTGACACAGACGAAAAGCAATCTGAACTAGAAGAACGAGCTCCCTTATTTCAGCTGCTTGCAGAAGCTTCCTTGCGGAAGCTGGGAAAATAGCACCAGATAGCGAGAAGTTGCATAATGAACGCAGAAATGGTTAAAACCGCCTACCTCAAGGCTAACAGCTCTAGCGCTTGACCAAATGTAACCTTTATAGATGAGAATGGGAGCATGGGGCATTCTAAGAAAAACCTGGGATTGAAGATGGTTCTGTTCAACAGTACGGTTGTAAGATATACATGCGTTGTTAGAAGGGCTCTAGATGGCAATAGAAGCCAGCGGAGGAAGCTGAAAAAAAGACCGAGACCACAACAGCCAAGTGTGCCCCCAAAGAACTGGGGGGAATTGGGGATAATATGGGACTACACAAAGTGATCCATCGGGGGCAGAATTTAGTATTATTCCTTTCGTTTCTGCCACTTGTCTTGTCTATGCTAGTGCACATCAAGCTGTGAGAAATAGAAGTGGGAATGTCAGGGCAGGAATCTCTCGAGACTTCGAGATGTGACTTTGCGGGATCAGAAGTAGAATTCGTATGTTGTTGATACATAGGAGTAACAGAAGAGATGTTAATTTCTGTGTGTTCTCACTTCTCGTGTGGATATACTAACCAATACCAGGTTTGGTGGTAAATATACGAAGGCAATAGAACTCAAGACCCCCGCATGCTATTTGGATCCTTATAGCTCTCCTTACCAAGCTTGTGCATTTCCATGCTTTCTTCTGTTAATGATATTGATATCTGGGACAGGGATAGTGTGTTGTTTTAAAGCGCTTCATCATGGCGATATTCTAAGATTTTATGAAGCTAGGATGCATATTAACTCCATGAAGCTCAATGTGTCTTGACATTTTGGATATCTGTCTATACTTTCTTGGGTCTTTATACCTTCTGATAATTCAATAAGATATAGGAATTCTCTACTTTCGAAAGAAAGTGGCTTCAGGGTTAGGTACCATTATCTAACGTTACCCTGAGAAACTATCCCTGATGAAACTAGAGCCGAGAAAATGCTTGAATCAATTGCATGTTTACTTTTGAGCATATCTTTTTCCATTAGTGAATGTCCTGAGCATCATCAGAAAGGTAACATTATAGTCATGATTTGATTACCAAAGGCTTGTAATCTGGCATTCTGCCAACCCCTCTGTGACGTTAGGAAGTATCACAAAAGTCGCAGTAATAGAACAGAACACTTACAATATCCTATAATTATCTTCTATGTAATTGCAATAGTCTCTCTAGTGACTCAGGATTTTATTGAGAATTAAGTGGCGTAGAATCAACCATGCAAACCTAGGCCTGTATATGCTTTCTCCGCAGACTCCAGCAATAGCTGGACTGATAAGGGGCATCCAGACGGGTTTTCCGGTTTGTATATCCAGAGAGTGGTATCCAGAGAGTGGTAGATATCAACCTGGCGGAAGGACCCAGGTGTTGAACTTCCTTCACCATGTCTGGCGGGATACCGTATGTTATAGCAGATTTCTACTATTAAATTATTGTAAGAAATACTCTCCCAACATGAGGGATGAAGGAATGTGGGACGAAGAGACATGTGGGGTGAAGACATGTGTGATACAACAAGAATATAAGGCATGCGAATAACATGTGCGGATAGAAGAAAATATGTATATATAGATCGCTAGATAACCCTGTTAGAGGGGAGATCAATCAATCAAGGAATCCGATCTCATATTCTACCTCATACTAAAAGACATCTCATATCTCATAACTCTTACGATTATCAATCATATTACTTAAGAAAGCCGCTTACTTTTCCCGTATTATGGTTGAAAGGGGCGTTCATACAGTGCGTGGGGGAAAGTGTTCACGCACCCCCCCTGCATAATATGATAAGGGGTGAGTGAACACTTTCCCCCACGCAGTGTATGTAGCCCGCAAATCGAGAATCACTATCCCAGCCGCGATGGCCAAATGAGGAATGCAATCCAGTAAATACATTATTTGGCAATTCAAAATCTACTGCTGTGATGAGCAGAGGGGACCAAGAAGACTTTTGTTTCAAGAGACAGTAAAAGAGGACGGTCATGAATCAAGCTTACTATATTGAACATATGGGAGTTGAGCTCTGTGCCAAATTTGACTAGCTTTTTGGAGGGCTCCTCCTCAACATTACCATGAATTTATGAGGCAAATTTGAATATTCATGCAAGAGATCGCAAACTTTCTCATGACTCAACAGGTTCCTTATGTTTTTAGCCGCAAGTCCAAAATGTCTTCTACAGTCCAAAAGAGAATTGGAAGAACGATCAACATGAATTATAAGAATTATTTCAATTTAATACTGATACAAATGACTCTCGTGCAAGCATAACTATAGCTAGTCCTCCATGTAAATAAGCATAATTTCATTATCTTTTCGCTAGAAGCATTAAAGCCAAACCACAAATGGAGCGCATTGCTGAAATCGACCTTCAATTGCATCTGCGAACCCACGACCAATATAACCGAGATACAAGATGTCCTGAAGTGTGAGAAAACGAATCGAGACTCTTGAAATTCAATGCAAGCGTTAGCATGTTCAGCCCAGGATCACTGACTTTCTAGGTCCTTCCGGAGCCTCCTCCTCCCTCTCCTCTTGATACCCCCATCTTATGCTATATCTACTCTACTTTATCTCGTGCATGCGTAGTATTCATTTATCCATTCCGCAACCGCAACTTTTCTCAACCCCCACATTATCCTTATTAATATACTTCCCTATTTTCTCTCGATATAAGAATATATTGGTTACAAGTGTTCTCGTGCCCATCGATTTTAAGCTACCCATTAAATAATTCGGTATAAATTGGTCAAGGAACGAGAACACTTACAAGCATATTCAACTGCTCCGGACGATATCTTTGTAACGCGAGCCATCTGTATCTCTATTTTAATACTGGTGCCTCGTGAAATGCTCCTGCCAAGGAGCAATGGTATATGTGGCCTAAGTATAGGCCTAAGTATAGGCCAACTACCCGTAGCACGTATATTGACCTTCCATCAACTTGAAACAAAGAGCTCAATTACAGAGGCCGGTTATGCATGCCCGTAATGTATACGTATATGTCGAGAATGACAGGGGTTATCATAAGCTCAGGTGCATGTATACTGAACATATAAAGACTGAAGCATGGCCAATCAGGCAACAAGCAAATACAGTACAGTATCATCTTTGGGCGAGAAAGGCCACCTCCTTGAGTTCGAATCCATAAGATTTGGCAGAAGAGACGGGATTTTGCTCGCCAGAGAATGCAGTAGGCAGACTACATGACAGAGGTTTCTGTAATTAAATCAGGTATAGTGCTAGGACATTAGACTTTGTCCAAGATTGTTTTAACACTAAGACAGGCTTTTCAAAGAATATTAAAAATCTCACAGCTACAAATTCCCCAAGCCCGTTGCCCCGGGGGGTTGAATTGGGGCTATCTAAAGGGCGGCAGATTAACTTGCCTGGCCCTTGAATCCACCTGAGTTTCCGAGTGGCTCGTCATACTGCCCCGATGGGCGGTGCACACGAGTACTGTTATTTTTTTTTTTTTTTAAAAGGGCTATCTAATGTTTCCAATTTTCAAAAATATAAGAGCGTATATACAAGCAAGGTCATGTGTAGAGAGGTTCAAGAGTCGATGTTACCATCCAAATTTGTATGGGGAGATGATACATAGCAACCACGTCATGTTCAGTCAACTGAATGTGGTCGCTGCAGAAGAGCATATAACGATCTGATATCTTGATATAGGATAGAAACCCACTTCATAATCATAATTCCGAAGGCACAAGGTGATTGCTTATTTGACTTCTGGAAATTTTGCTGGAGAGGCGCTTTTGGCGATATCTAGTGTGAAAGTGCTCGCTGGGAAATAAATATGGTTTCCCTACCTTCGACATGATATGTGTCCCTAGCTTGTATATACTGTTGAATTTAAATCTCATTGTTCTCCCATTTTTATCTCTTAATGCGCTCTCTGGGTAGCGTCCACATGGTTGCAATTTGTTGAATCTAGAAGCTACTTATTCAGAATATTCATGTTATATGTAGTTAGACTTAGAAACTACACACACTTCCTAGCTACAGCTACACTCTCTAGCTTGGTGAGTTTTGGTCAAACTGGTTACCCTGAACCGCCTTGATATTTGCTGCTGAGGGAACCTGGTTATAGATGGATCTCCAAGGCTCTAGTAGCCAACGGCTGAGACTAATAGGGCTCAAAAGGGAGGCCCAAAGCGTAGATAGCTAGAGGCCGCGCTGTATGCACTCACCAGCTGCAACAGCGCACTTGCGATCTCATGCCATTTCTGGTCCCAAGGTCAAGGTGATATTGCGCGTGTAGAATAAGTCTAAGTGACACAGCACTCCCGAGAAGCTTGTAGAGGCAGAAGAAGTGGTGGGCATCAAGCTTACAGATCCGAGCCTAGAGAGATCCAGGGTTACCAATAATCACCGTTACGATTTCCTGCATATATTAACACTACATTTCCACCCGTTTCAACGGCGTTTAAGCTATCGATCATCATTAATCATTAATTCAGCTGCAAGGTTCCGTGGTTTCATCTTAGACTGTCATCAAATTCCTTGGCCCTTGTCCATCTAGTCTTAAGCGTCCAGCATCCTGAACAAGACTTCTTTACCCAGGCCTGTCGATAACCCCAACAAATCACAAGTTCAATATCAATCCTTCCAAGAAATCTGTCAAAAGGGTTCAGAACTGCAAGCTCGCTGCATACTCAGTACCAAAGGATCCAATTCCCATTCATTCGTGATTCGAGCCACGTCATGTATGACCTACAGACTCAAAGATGAGGCTGCAAGAAAATGGCTGGAAAAAGCATTCTAGAAAAACCATGACGTCTATTTAAGAACATGGACATCAAAGCACAAACCCTGTCGACGCTTCATTGTTTGCCGGGAGTGCCCTGCTCCGCTCGGTGTAAGCGGGGGTAAAAATACTTCGGCCTCGAGAGACGCATAATTTATCGTTCCTGGGAAACTGATGGGCAATCCACCCCAGCGGAAGAGTCTTACCTTCTCTAGGTCAAGACTATGCAGGAATTCAGATAATGGATGCAGTACTCGTGGAAGTGACTACGTGCTGTAGCATGAGGCAGAGCATAGTGAAGGGTCCATACGTATCTGAGTACACAAGCGAATCAATTGACTCACGGTCTACCGTACAGCAGGGTGTGCTGAAGTGACCTTTGTTTTTTTTCTGTTTGGGTGGTATGGTGAGACCATTATGGTCAACGACATAGCTGATGAAATTATGTACCTACTTGGTTACGTATATTTATATTAACGAGTTAGTGTCAATATGGTGCTACTACGGAATACCGTAATCTAAATTTAGATCAGGTTAGGTGGACTACCTAGGTATCGCTATGATGACTAATGTTCTCAGGCTTCAAATATTGAAAAATTTGGGCCTCAGCTAACAAGTTGAGTGTTCACATTTTGATTGATATGTATAGTAACGAAACATATTTCACTTTATAACTGCAGCTCTATTTCAAGAGGGGTGGTATACGTGGACCGACAAATCTATTGCTTTAGCTAATAGGCTAGTCTAGTAACACACAAAATAGCAGGACCTACTGAAAGTTTCCAAAGCACTTTCTAAAAACTAACTAGTAATATAGATATCAATATTGACATGGCCTTATATTTAATTTGGTTTGGGATTATTTCCTGTACTAAAGAAAGGAATGTTAACAAAGTTCAGGGTAAGGTAAGCGCCACGACAACAATCATACTTGCCTTGCAGTTGTGTCAACGTATAATAAACTGAAGAAACTCAACATAAACAAAAATCCCGAAATCCTCAAGATTTCAAGATTTCAAGGTTGCCAAAGTCTGGTCCTCTTCTATCTTTGTCCCCTGTGTAAAGTGTTTATTCTAAGCCCTTATATATAGTCGTTTAGAATGGTTTGGGGTGAATCTACGTTTTGTGTATAAATGTGAGGGTGTCTTTGCTAAAAATACACTGAACCATGCATTTTTACCAAATATTTTAAATTAGCTATGTATACCTCACATCACATCAGTTACCCTGAGTTCTCTATATTCCGCATAACGAATAACGAGTTTTGTATGATTACTGCTAATAAATGAATGTTCAAATAGACGATGCTGAGTTAGAACGAGTGTTATGCTTATGGGGATTCAGGAATTGTTTGACGGCTTTTACAGCATCATCCTGTCGTTAAGAATCCCCTAATCAGGCAGTTACAGCGCACTAGGGCGATAGTCATGTGCATCCCATTGGATCCATATATCTTAGCCTTGGGGGCACCTGCTATTGGCGCTTCACTCTCCTCCTGAGAAAGTATATAGCCCACAATACTATACATGCACTGTACTGACTCACTGAGCCCCACGTCGACAAGGCTCAAAAAAGGGCTGACTGCTTTATATATATAGGCTTTTGAAACCAGTGGTGATGTCAACACCAGATCCGTATTGGTCTCTTGCCTCGGTTCTTAACATATAGTAAGAAAGCGGACAACACGGCGTAAAGTTTGTAAGTTAGTACTTAACCGGTCCCCGGCCAGCGTCAGCCCATGGACTCCCTGCCATCAGTGCAGAGTGAGATACATCCCATGTTTACGACTAAGGTTAGAGAGGAACCGCCCACCTGATGATTGTGTGGGGCTCTTTCAAATCGGACCAAACCTGAAATCCCTGTAAAAATTACAATTATAAGCAGTAAGCAGGTGTGTAATACGAGCAATTTGTGATGAAAATTTCCTTTGTAGTATGCTGCAGGTATAGGTAAGTTTATCGTGTATGCATGTACAGTGTATGTACACTAAATACATGTAATTTAGACACCCAAGAGAAAAAAAGCCAAATTGCGATGTCTCACATCCAATGCTAGTAATGGAGATAGCAATCATTTTGACTGATTACTGTAACGTTGAGTAAATAGTTGGTTGTTGATAGGTAATAGATAGATATTCCCAGATTGACATCGTTCTGGCCGAGACAAAGCGTTGGGAGAAACTTCCAGCACGTTTGGCACAATTCTATCAGCTGGGGAATATATATCTGGAGTTTTTGCTACATATATACCCGCTCTTATGGCACTGTGTTTACCACACAGACCGCAATCGCGCACAGTAAACCACGGCAAGGCATCACATATATACGTGGTCCATCCACATAGGACTGGAATTATATTCCTTCAATCGGCAACTTGGGCCGTACTGACCGGCATTAAGGCTAGGTATATATAGTAAGATACCCAGTACCTAGATAAATAATTTCGATTTAATATGCTGCTCTTTAGCAACTACCTGCAAATATACGGAGTGGTTGAACCCGCATGTATGCGCTTAAGCCTGAGCTTCAGTTCCGTGTGTATCCGGTGTTTTGGACTATAGTTATTAGAGTTTCTAAATCATAAGAGTGCAAGGGTGATATTGCACTTAGTAGGAAAAACAGGGTCCAAGATCTTTTGCGTATATCTAAGGGGTGGATCTTTTTTCCGATCTCCATGGTATATGGTTGGAGCACCTAGAGTTATAGCTCACAAACTATTCATAGTTTCAGATTCTCATCCACTTGTAGTATGTAAAACGCCCAAAGAAGCTTAGGCAGGTGGCAGCAATTGCGTATTTGGGTTGATATGAATCACCTCGAGCACTGCAACCTGAAAATTTTGATACAGCTGAACATCCCCATGAAAGTTAGATTGTCCAACAATCCTAAAGCATTAGACGCAGAGCGCCCTTAATGATATTTCAGCCGAGCTGTACTCAAATGAATGTCCTGGTATCTATGGCCCTCTCCCAGGCCTACTCTTTGACACAGAAAAACACATACTTGGGTATGTTTTGAACAGTATATATAGACTACAGAGTGGGGGGGTGGGAAACATCTTGTCTGAGTGGCTGGAAAGCATCTCCGCGACATGGCTTGCATGCAGTTATTGTTCAATGTATGTACTGAGTATTGTACTACTAGTAAATGCTGGAGGATTGTCTCTTATATATCTATCTTAGCCTAGGCTGGTCGCAACCACTTGATTGGCTCGAGTATGCCAAGTTCTGACATATCAAAAAGCGACAACGGAAAGTACACCCTTCAAACGTTGAACCCTATCTCAGATGACCAGTTTTGATAAATTGCATGAGCCCTGCTGTTAAGCTGTACTCTGAGCATGAAGTGGATCAGGAGGAATTGGGTACAAGATACTGCCCCCCACTCTTGCCCTCCCACAAGGGTATAGATAATATGCATAAAATTGAGCATATCATGAAGCATATCCTTACTAGATTGCATTTAGAAAGAAAATCAGAATATTTGGGCCTGTGATATACTGTACCTAGAGCAGCGAAATCGTCAGTTTTAGGTGAAGTGGTTACACCATACATTCCTACCTACCACCAGCCAGACTACCTACCCTTAAGTGCCGCAGGTACTGAGATGAGAACTCTCGTTAGGTTGTATTTGACCGGAGACGTTGTCATCCGCGCAAGCTCTTTGATAGACCTCGTTAAGACTGAAAATTCCAGTTCGGTACTGTAAGGTATACATAAGTATGGGGATCCAAACACAAGGAGTTCTTCATTCTCAGGGTAAACAGACAATTCAGTGTGCGATACGTTCTGTCCTTCGCCACTGGCCATGGACATTGAGGCACTAAGACAAATTGGATGACATCGGATATCAATGGGGTTTGTGGGGTCAATGGTCTGTCGAAGGGGACCGGATTCTAATTGCTACCCGAATTCCCGATCACATTCTCTATCCAAGGTCTCATAGCTAGTCATGCAGTCCTGCCTATGGAAACGTTTAAACGAGATCACACGACGGGGTGATACCGGTATCCTGGGTGCAGAGTAAATTCCTTTAGACTCTCCTACCTAGTTAGTTCAGTTGCCACCCAGACCGGATCTATCACAAAATTTGTCAAGCTTTAACCTTAGCAGAATTATCTGTAGTCAGATGCCCTTCCACCCCGCACGCGCGTCCCTTCAGAATCCCGCACCTACATTCCCGTGGCAATTTCTGCATTACTGCCTCACAGGCGTTGAACCCGGCTTGCAAGGAGTAGGGATTGTTAGCCTATGTAGTCATAACTCGCCTTGAACCATTTCGTACGTCTCTGAACTGTTCATAATCAAAGAGCCGGGTGAAGATAGCCATCCAGTAACAATCGTGTACCCCACTCCGGAGGTAGGTTTCAAAGCAGTAATCTTGAATGTATCATATCTGCCTTAACCCCCACGTGGGCGAAACAGCATTGGAGTGGGATGATGACAAGCATATACCTTAGTTGGCTCACACAATTGCGAACGACTATACCGATACCTAGCATCTAATAGCTATAGGTTAGTGGTATCTACAACACTCTTATATTATACGAGTTTCAGCGTGGAAGGGCAAAGCTGATGACGTGATGTTCTAAGAGCTAGTCTAGTTGTAGAGTAATACTACTCTTAATCACTGACACTGAAAGTATGCAATACGAGGCCCCGCAAAAACCATGTCGGGCTTGAAAGAACACATTAGACATTGACTGGATGAATCAAGCATAGACGTCAGCCTTCACGAGTGTATACGTAGGCCACTTTAATGCAAGATTCTTGGAGGCCTTCAATCAATGAAGTGTTTCATGTTTCGCTCGAGACTATGTTTCGTTCATGAACTCGACCAGGCTTGAACCAAATAATGTTGGGGGTTGTGTGGCTCAGTACCGTATACTGCCTATTTAGATAATTGATATTAGGGCTGTCTTGTAGTCTGGTTGGCACGCTGTCTTGGGTGAATTCATCGATATTGGAATATTCTCGTATCACAAGCTAGCTAGGGGCTAAGGGGTCGTTAACTAGAATGGGTATATGGCGATATCATATACGATACGAACACGATCGGGAGCTTGATCTCGCTGTGGTAGCATATGATACAAACAAGGTACGGTAGCCGCGGTAAAGTACCTCGATGTGGTACCCAACCGCGCGGATGTTTGCAAATATCGAGATTGAGCCCTATTACCTCACCAAAATAAATATATATGTATTCGAAAAAAAGAATGCTTCCTAAGTTACTAATTTACGCATCTCTGGATCTAATATTCCAGTGGGGCCCAGTCCAAATTAAAAGATCAGCCACAGCAATATGCAGGTACACATGTAGGTAGAGTACTACTCTCTGTACTCGGGTGCATGGCTATACCAGCTGCAGAATAAAATGGTTACATATCCAATAAACCGCCGCGCACAACTTTTTCGGTAAATACCAACCAACTCTGAATGGTTTAGCTGTGGTGTGATCGGAAAATACTCCCAAAATTGCACCGCGGATACTTAGTGTGTGCATAGCAATAAATATCCATATCCCTGACAACTGATGTCCGTAGCTATAGAGGAGCCCAGCGCATGACAGAGCTTCGTGATTATAAATCATGATCCTTGAGACATATTGCCCACCTTCTACAGAGAACTTTAGTTCAGATTCCAGCGAGCAAAGGTACAAGTAACATTTGTTCTTGTATTGCCTCGTCACCTGATCAAGCAAGCTCGCATATACACGAAGATCTGCGACCCTTTGGAGCCAGGGTAATAATATTTGTTTCAGATCGGTACTCTAGAGACCCAGAAGAACATACTGTATGATCGAGAAGAAATTAACCAAAACTCAGCTAACTAAGCTTGCAATATTGTTTCGCAAAAGCCGGGGAAGACCTCATAAGCCCCTCCTGCTGCAAGATCGCCTTTGTTGGACAGGAAACGGCAGAATCATTTACAAGTATATGTTTGGTTTAACCTACATTGAAGATCCCAGTCTTCCCATACAAATCTGTTGCTGCGGTGGAAAGACAGGGGTTCCCCACCTTAAATTAAGTAACTAGTCCGAAGCGGTTTCCTTTAGTCAGGAATTACCACGAGATGCGTGTGCCAACCAGACTAGAATTACCTTCTCTGGAACTACATCGCCGGATCCGAGACATATCAGAGTTTGAACCCGTCTCGGTAGTCATTTACCAACTGTAACATGCCTAGATAACTAGCTCCAGAGCTGAAAATGTCTCTGACGTGATGGTATTTCTTCCAAATTCGCTGGGCTCTGATGTCCAACTCGGAGAGGCACGGAGATCTAGAGCTAATGACACTATAGCGCAACATTGACTTTTGACAGCTCAGCATTGTTGCCCCCACCTCTTTGATGTCTCATACGATCGCGAGGTACGAGGCACCTATTCCCGAAGTAAACTCCCCAATGGGAGAACGCGGGGAAAGTTCCCATAGGCTGTGTCCGAACGCTGAGAATCAATGCCAATATTTACGGATACTATACGCATACCCTACGCACGCGAATGGTCCCGATGTTGATTGTGCATTCTAACTCTATAGTAGATATCTCCTCCTAATCGGCTGAAGCGTATTGGATCATGGCCTTCAGCTTTATATGTATTGAAGGTATTTGAAGCTGGTTACATACTAAGGTTCCATGGGTTGGTGTACGATTGATTGATCCTACCAGGATCCATTCAGTTCACGTGCACCACGTGCATCGCTAGACACCCTGTAGAGACTTCCCCCACAGTGTCGGATCTGGTTGATGTTACCAGGTTCTGGAACCAGGGTTTCGAGATCGCTGTTGGTAGACTTTGTAGGCTAACATGTGGTCTATTGGCCTGCAAGCAGAAGGGATATGTACATATATATGGTTGTCCATTAATATCTCGAAAATGGACCTGGTCAACTTACTAAATTGCGGCACCTTAACCATTTAATTACCTATCATAGCCACAAAAGCTCTTACGACACATAAGTATACTTTAGAGGACAAGATTATTGGAAGCAAAATAGTCTGTGATTCTGACTAGGCATATATGCTGTACAACCAACCCGCGCATATATGGGACGCTGTAGATAAACAAGAATCCGCAAAACTTGGCGTAAAAGTGGGGGCTGTTCTCTTACCAATCTAGCTGCGATGTAATATTTTAAAGATACTTTTTTGCAGGAAGCAGAGCATGCTCGGTACGAGAGCGATCCGAAAACGGCTGAAGCTTTGAGTGTTGCTGATCGCCAGTACAGCTGTATCCATTTGCTTTTTGGTCAATGACCTAATATTTCTTTTGGCGTCGGTGCTGATATTATGTTGAAACCGCAAGGTTTCAATAGCTTGCGTCAGGAGGGTTTATTGGATCATGAAGGTAGTAGCTGGTTATAAGAGGAGTATTGAGTCTGGGCGGTGATGAGAACAATTCTGATAAGGCTCGAGGTTCGAATTCTAGACTACCCTTGCCATCTGCTCCCTGCCAAGCTCGACTCGTCCTGCTCTATTTAGACCAAGGTGGGTTATTCTTAGTTTGGCTGCATGAACTCTCCAGGAAGTTTAGTCTGGCTTGCCAGGATAGTCTGGTTTTGCCAGGAAGTTATTCTACAGCATAGTCACCGGTTGGCACGACTGTTTGACTAGGGTGCTAAGCCAGTACTTAGGACTGCGCGGCTGGCGTGATACTTACTTATTTACAAGCGCCCGCGCTTATTTTTTTGCACGGATGCCACCACATGCAGGTGCACTTAGTCTTATTCCCTCATGGCATACATACACCTTTAAATGATGAACCTGAAGCACACGTACCTACCTAAGTCTAATGTAGGTGAACGTGTCTGATCTTTGGACCTGTTCGACACCTAACTATAGGATTGACGAAATATAGAGCGGTGGAATTCATTGATAAGGGGTAGAGGATTTGCTAAAACGGGACGTCACGATTGGCAATTGCTATGCATCTTTATAAGCAAGCCAATCTCAATCTCGTGGGTTGTACATGTATCACAAGTAATTCAACATCCTTACTCTCTGATGACGAGCGTTAGTGTTCGCTAAGTAGGCGGCTACTTCTGCCAGGTGGGTAACCTCCCGTATTAGGTATATGAGATCAAGTGGTGCAGTGTATCGACAAGTACAGAATGCTTGCTCGTATAACTAGGTAATGGTTGGAGCCACAGATTTTATGCTTGACCTAAACTGAGACCATTATCATAATGTGATGATGAGCGTCATATTGCTCTAGGGTCCGGGATATAATCCCTCAGTATGCGTGTTTGCATCCAGGATGGAGTCATAAGGATAGAAGTGTAAGTGATCTTAAGGGTGGGTTCTATAGCTTGTCCCTTTGTGGTTTCTGTCGTACTGCTCTCTATGCTGTGCAGAGTATATTCCTTTTTTTTGTTCGAGATCGAGACGGTATATGCATGGGAGGGCCAGAAACCCTGCCAGCTGGAGAAGTTCTATCGTTCTTTCGCTTAGGCGGTCCTACTCGAACCCTGCACATCGACTATAACTCCGCCTATGGCCTATGTACGGAAGGTGTGGCAGAGAACCGCTCCGGGCACCCTCACGACTTGCTCAACTTCATGACCACCGAGCTTGCATTATAGCGTACGTTCGAATGAAACTCGGTCGAGACCCTCGAAGGCTATCCAGAAAGTTCAGGTTTGCTTTCCATTGGTTATTACGAACTCTTCGATTCATTCACTTCTCACTGTGGTACAGGCGAAGAAACGTTCCGGTGATTATATGATAGCGATGGAGTACTGGCCCCCATGTTTTTGCATGTGCACTTTAAAGAACCTTGCAAGCTCGCCGCTCTTGAGCAACAGCGGTGTCAGCATGGCCTCAGTAGAAGGTTGTGAACCAAGTCGCATCCCATGCAAATTGACGGACTAGTCGCCTCAAGTCGCCTCGCTGTTCTCTCCCACTACCTTTCATCCCCACTCTCCCGTCGTGCAAGTGTGCAACACGACGGCCTGGCCACATAAAGGTGTGGTATCCCCCCCCTGGATGTCGTTGATACCATTTTCACGACAAACCAGAAACGACCTGCTAGGGAAAGGCGCTTCGTGTTCATATGCACCTATCAGTGAGCGAGTGAGGGGTGAGCGAGTGAGCGAGAGCGTTGTGCGAGAGTTCGTGTGTGCGTGTGAGTCTGGACGAAGTGACCGCGCAGACCAGCACCCTGGACAGTCAACAGCACTTCTCCTTCAAGCCGGTCACAGGATTATTTTGGAACAGCAACAAGATCCTTTTCTATCAACTCTATCGGAGGAGGGTTCAATAACCAACAGCCGAGTACCGATACTGGATAGCGAAGCTAGAGCTTCATTATCCACTTCGCCCACAATCGTACCGAGAATCAAGATGGCTGCATCGGTTACTGCTCGAGACTGCTCGCCTTATCCTTCTCCAGGGCCCTCGTTCAATAGCCCATGTGCTGTCCCATCATCGGGGAGTTCATTGATTGTGTTTACTCCGTCTCGGTCACCGGCTAGCTCGACATGCGCCACCCCAGTCTCCATCAAGATCACAATGCCTGAGACTCCCAGCGATCACGTCGTTCCTAAAATTGAAGAAATAGAGGACGAGCATGTCGACATTAAACCCCCTCCGTTTGAATCAGCGTTGCCTACCCAGCCGCCAATTAAGCGAGGCCGTGGACGTCCACGAAAACACCCAATCCCAGCACCGGAGGCCAAATCGAAAGGAGGCCGTACCAAGACTGGGTGTTTGACATGTCGGTGGAGGAAGAAAAAGTGTGATGAGGCGAAGCCAGTATGTCAGTATATGCACACTTTCACCTGTATATCAGTCCAACAACATCGTGACTGATTGTTGTTATAGGTAACAACTGTATCAGGAATTCGTTTATTTGCGAAGGATACCCTGAAAGAGTGTTCTGGCGACCCGGCAGACAAGGTAGTGGACATGGAGCCCCATGAATTTCCCGTCCGCCCATTGTACCCTAACATCAGTGAGACTAACTCATTTTTTTTTGTTGAGAAGATCACTCCTCTCTCACCAGGCAACCAGGCTACCTCGGTGGGGACCTGCCAGTTTCGCACCTTGGGGAACTTCTCTTTAGGGCGAGAGTTCCAGTCCAGCCTCGTGCCAGTCCGGGGTCTTGTACCATCCCAACCATTAACGTTGACGTTAATTGCGACTTACCATTCCTCATTGATGGGGTCGAAACCCCACAAGATCGACATCTGTTAGACCATTTTGTCTATGATGTGAGCCGGGTACTAACTCTAATTAACGATGAGACAAATCCTTTTCAGGAGCTCATATTGCCAATTGCAGTTCAGCATCGAGGGCTTATGCACTCTCTGCTATGTCTCTCTGGAGCTCATCTTGCGCGTAAGGACCGCGAGCCCAAATTCAAAATTGCCCAAGCCTATCACCTCGATCAAGCATTGAGGATTTTGCGGGCTGAAACCAATGGGAGACGGGTTGCCAATGGCCCAATAATTGCCCAAATGTTGATATTGTGTCTTGTGTCGATATGCCTTGGGGAAAGGGAGGGCCAATATCGGCCACATCTGAATGCTGCTCGCGGTATCCTGTATCAGCTTCAGACTGACACCCCTTTTGGGAGGTTTCTCTTCGAGTTTTTCATGTATCATGATGTTGCGAATTCCATTACGTGCTTGGACAGGCGTCCAATTCAGTACATGGAAGATTTTTGCCTCCCTGGGTTTATCCTGCAGCCAGGAGCAGGAGCTCTCCTTGGTGTCCTGGACGGCCTATTCGGATACATATCCAAAATCACTATTTTGAGAGATGCCGTAAGGGAACACAAGAGAAAACGTATCTGCGTTAACTACGAGATGTTGTCAACAGCCGTGGCTATTGATTCTGAAATTCGAATGTGGGTGCCTCCACAACATCCAGACCGTGACCGATATATTGCAGCCCTCCTCTATCGGCAAAGCACTTGGGTTTACCTCTACCGCACCATCCAGCCTTCCCAACCAGGACCTAAAATTAGAAGGGCCGTCGAGGAAGGACTCACATTTATGCAAATGTTACCAGAGAACTCGGCAACACAAAGCATTTTGTTGATGCCCCTATTTATGCTTGGATGTGCTGCATTCGAGCCGAGTCAGAGGCCACTGATCACAGACCGGTTCAAGTCCTTGTATGAGTACTCTGGTCTTGGGAACGTTGTGGCAGCCCATGAGGCCGTAGGCAAGGTTTGGCAGTTGATGGATGCAGGAGACGAGAATGCGTGGGACTGGGAAACCATTCTTCATAACATGGGCTATGACTTCCTGGTGGCCTAGGTAATACCTGATTTAGTGATTCGTGGTCCACTTTTTAAATATTGCGAGTGCAGCATTTCTTAGCCAGATTTCTTTCCTTCCTGTTCACATAGTGGCGTTCAATGGTGTCTCATGATTTCTGTCTTGCATCTTTCTCTGTGTGCTTTTCCTAGGTGTTTATTCGAGATGGATGATCACAAGTGCTTTTCCGGCATCTTAGACATGTTGATCGGGGGCCGTTTAATTTTCTTTCCCAGCAACAAAAATCGGGAATTTTTCATGCTAACAGTTATATTCTTTCATCCGCGTAACTTTATATTTTGCTCGGTGGTCAAAGTCGTATAAGAGAATGTTTGATATTTGGATAACATGGAGAGAGCCCAGTTTCGAAGGAGACAAGTATATCAATGGACGATCTGACTGGAAAAACCCCTAGCTGGGAGCTTAAATTTCCGGCTGTCTTTTGAGAGGACAAGAGTGGATTACGGGGCCCATAGGCTATGTGTGAATATTAGGGCGGAAGAACTCGGGATGCCTAGCTACAGGCTTGATTCTTGTATAAGATGCTAAGCGAGGAAATGCTTGAGGGAATGTAATTTTTTCTCCTGTGAAATTCCCCTCAAAATGTATATTTCTTTGCTGGTGGTGTACGTACTTGAAATTCATGGAGGACATCATGCCTCGTGTCAGCAGACAAAAATTTGATGTGCTCTCCTATACGGTGTATCGTAATTGTTGTGAAGCACTCGACGTCATCCATTGTAAACTGAACTTGATGTCTACGGTATTCAGCCTTTGCATCGATCTTATAAATATAGCCCACATTGATTAGGGCTCATGTCATGATATCATAACATTGATATATAGCAATTGGGTATCTACTAGTACGTACCTACTAAGCAGTACAGTGGTACTATATATTAGAACTCATCCAATATACAAAGTACTTACTTAACTAGCAGAATGTATACAATGTTCTAAAGAACCGCATATGGGGAGGAAGGATAACCTCCTGGAAGAAGGCATCAGGATATACATAGTCGGGTCTGGTGCTCGAGTGCGGGCCTAGACTAGACCTACATTCCCATAGCTACCTAAGTAGTCATGCCTATAGCCTCTATTCTCCCTCCGTTGCAATTGATAATGGGTTACAATTTACACGTGTGTCCACACAGGGATCTATCACAGCTGTTGGAAACTCGCCCTGGTCGGTGCTCACGGACTGCTTAGCAGCGTATAATTGATATAAATGTCATATCATACTAATGTATTGGCACTTACCACAAAAGCACGTAAGCCCGAGTGCTAAATTTCAAACCAAACTTCTGAAATATTTGTATGCCTAAGGAATTCGATATTTTGAAACATCAGAGATTTGAAACATCGAGTTCTGGGCACGGAACTTCCCGCGGTAAGCGCCATGTTCATCTGCAAGGCTTCAGGTCTTTATCACATGTTTTTTTAGCTATCAGTTATGTAGCCAGTAGGGTTGAAGCTTAAATAGACAACGCTTCCCCGAAGCTTTGAATAGAACGTTGTGCTCCTAACGCCGTGGAAACTTGAATACAATGATACCGTATCAGCACAACCAACCAGGCTCACCAGCGCAGGTGCACAGGCGCACATTCAGAAAATCACACATCCACTTAGGAAGACCTCCCTTTTTTGAGACTACCAGAGCCCTGTGTGGTCTCAGAATCTACCTAAACATAGCAGCAGATTCGAGGTTGGGTCTACAAGGTTACAGGCTCCGAAGTCAACTTGATAATGCTGTCCTTCGGGCCCGCCTTCTCAGTCGTCGAAGTTTCTCGACTCAAAATCTAGTCTGGTAGATGGAACCGGGCGTGCAGCGGGGTGGATCTTGGAACCGAAAGTGCCCAATTGGCAGTCTCCCAGCTGAAATAGAAAGCCTTTCGCTCTGGGGCAATGCTAAGCTGGCGCCGCCCACACCTTCATTTGGCAGATATCACGATTGGTCATGGGCTTGGGCTAGGGAGTTTCATCCGGTTTTGAGGTGTTGTCTTGCTCTATTGATAAGCATATGTCTCGTAGCGAACTCATGTAAGCTCGTTGAATCTTGCAGCATTATTTTTTTCAAGACGTGGCACTCTAATCTGCTTGACAAGAAGGAGTTTTGGTGAAAATATTGGAATGAAATAATAGTCAATCAGTGGGAAACGGCTTGCTCTCTGAAATGACCACAGAGCTCCCGAACGGGGCACGTAGCGGGCTTTGCAACAAAAACATTGAATACCGTAGATGGGTTGGGTTTGGAAGAAAAGCTGGCTGAGGAAGGGCATGATTTTAGTCACTTGTCGTTTCGAGCAGTGGAGCCTGTCAATGTGAAGGTCCAAAATCTCTGCATCACGGTTGATGTCGACCTTCCATCTCATTACCTTCGCTTCTCGTATCTCTTGCAAGGGGATTAAAGGAGGCGAAGGAGACTCGAACGATTTTTGGTGGTATCAATGCTGATATGCCTGCTGGGGAATTGATGGCAATTATAAGTGGCAGTGGAAGCGGAAAGGTAACTACGAGCATTCCAGACTAGAGATTTAATCATTTATACTTTCTCCTTAGACCTCAATGCTCAATGTCATGGCCCATCGAATGTCCGCTGGTTCGTTCGCTACAAGTGGAGAGATTACATAACGGCAATTCCCATCAAAACTGTGGGGCATGCCTATGTCATGCAGCAGGATGTCCTTATCCCGACTCTTACTGTTCGAGACACTCTACAACTCCCGCTACCTGCCTCAACTACCCATGAAGAGCGAGTGGAAACTGTCGAGGAGGTTATACTGAAGTTGGCCTAAAGGAGTGTGCAAACACCATCGAACACCAAGGATGTTTGGGTGGGGAGAAGACACGGTTTAGTATTGGTGTACAGTTGCTCGCAAAATCCATCGGTTTTGTTTCTAGATGAACCTACGACAGGCCTAGACGCAACAAGTGCATTTCAGCTGGTTAAGTCATTGAAGCATCTGGCTAGAATGGGAAGGACAATTGTTACAACAAGTAAGTCCTGCCCTTTCAGTCTGGTTTTTCGTGATGATCAAGAACTAATATATTTGTAGTCCATCAGCCCAGGTTTGAGATCTGGGGCCTGATCGATCGAGTTACGCTTCTCAGTCGTGGTAGTCCATTATTCAGTGGCACTGTGACTGATTCAATAGATTTTTCTGTCGCACGAGATTCCAGTGGACTTCCTTCTTAACATTTCAGCCGTTGATAATCGAACACCTGAGGCAGAAGAGTCCACCACGGCATAGGTGTCTTCTCTTATAGCATGGAGAGAAGATTACAGGGCCAAGACCGGTGATACTATAGCTTATGGTGTTGCCGAGGGTGTAGGAGGAACACCTCAAGCGGCAAATAATGCGACTCAAGTTCAAGGCCTTGAATTTACTCAAGGTGTGCCCTTTTGGCACTAAGTAAACGTGTTAACTCGCTGCACTTTGGTCACTACATATAGAGATCCTATGGGCATTTTTGGTAGCTTTTTTGAAGCCGTCACTATGGGCATCATTTCTGGATGGATTTTTTACAACCTCGACGGGAGTTTAGCGGGTATTCGGAGTAAACAAGCCGCTTTCTTCGTTGCCGCCTCACTGTCGGGTTACCTTGTGCTGCTGTACGAAATCTACAGACTTACTAACCTGGACATAAAGGGTTTGACTCATTGATTATCAATTCTTCTATGACCATATTATTTCGTATTATCTCTGGCTTGTTTGGACTGTCGACATATATATCTCCAAGCCTAGAGCGGCAGAAGACACCACACCTAACCGTACGGTTAGGTGTGGTGTTCTGGGGATGCCTCGAAGATGCTCCATTATTTTGAATCATGTGGACACCGATGTCCCACAAAAAACCAACCCTGCCGACTTTGCGCTCGACTTGGTTAGCCGGGAGATGGTGAAGGGGCTTCTTGATAACTTCGCTAGAAATACGTGCAAGACCATTATGGATCGACAGGAGCCTCGACAGTCTCACTTCCATCCGATCTTGGTTGCATGAAGCGCGAAATGGCGCTGTTTAGGATTGCATACCAAATTCTTCTCCGTAGGGGTGCTTTGAGCCTTCGCCGCCTGCCGCGGATCGTCATTGCTCGTCTTATGCAAGTGCTAGGCCTCGTTATTCCTTCAAAGGATGATTACTATAGTGTGCAAAATTGACTTGGTGTGGTCCAACAGATGACCTCCCTTTACTATATTGGTGTGCTACAAATTATTACATACTATCCCAATGAAAGAGATACATTCTACAAAGAACACTCTGACGGCAAGTACTGCACTACGAGTTTCGTCCTCGCATATATCACCCTTGAGATTCCGTTCGAAATCGTTACCTCACTCCTATTCGTAGGTTTCATGTTCTTCGCAATCAACCTTCCTCATACTGTACCGTTGTTCATCGTCTCAATCAACGCTTTTTGTGTCGTCTTTGCGGGCGAGTCTGTGGGTAGTATCCTTTAACACACTTTTTAGTCATACCGGTTTCGCTACGAACGTTACTTCCACTGTGGTCCCCATCTGAACCATTATGACAGGCGTTGTGAGCATAATATGCCCGCTATTTTAGATCGCCTCAATTACCTCTACGATATATGATTAGAAATTTTGCTCCGTACTCGCTGAAGGATATCAAGTTCACGTGTACGGACGATCAAAGACTGCCCGATGGTCAATGTGTGATTGCATCTGGGGAGCAGGCACTAAAACTATACAGGCTAGATGGGGATAGTCCTGAATTAATGCTAGTGGGGCTGGCAGTATTAGCGGTCATTTATAGAATTTTGGCGTACCTGGTTTTAGGGGGGCAAACCGATGAAGTTCAATTTCGGACGCATGTGAGGAACTAAGTAGTATTGGTTGATGGTTCATAATGTGGAGGATGTGGATTAATATGTTGGAACATAGTTAAGGAGGCCGATCGAGTTAGTTGGGTAGGGCCCGTACCATCTGGTTGGAGAGTGTGAGGATTGACTGGGGGATTTTGTTGTCTGAATGTGACGAGTAACGAACATGACCTTGAGCGGACGGAGGTTACCACAGTGCCGACTCCTAATACACTCCTACTACCGTACCTACTTAAGTACTATCTGTTTTATTCGAAAGAGAGACATTCTACATCCAGACTTTAGAGCCGGAATACAATCTACAGTCAGGAGGTTCAAATATCGGTTATAAATGTATACACGATGGGACTTGGGTGATCGGTGGAGAGGTATCACACGTGACTAGATATAATCGGATGCCAAGCCACTCCGGCGGATCGAGGTCGGAGCACAGTACTTAATGTCCGCGCTCTCAATCTCGTCTCGACTGATGCGATATAAGATGACCACTTGCAGACCCTCAAGCTGGCGCCAGAAGAGTGGTTTTAGGGTAACTGTGAAGCCGCGTAGATCTGGCACGCAGGTCTGCCGTCGGTATAAGCCGTTCTTGCAATGTGGCACGGTTGGGTGTAAGGTCAGATTTAGCGCTAAACTAAGTAACCCTCAACTTTGAACTTGCAACCATCTCCAGTGGGACAGGTGCTACACAATCAGGGCAGCTCAGCAAACCTGTCATTATTACATTCGTATCTGTTCGACTATCTCTGACTATAGAGTTGAGCTCTCTACCCCCGTTCCTTTATCCTCGAGTGTCTCCCACATCATGGACACTGCGATATATCACGCCCTGGCACAGCAGGATGACCCGAATCGCCAGAATCGCCAGCCGCAGCAGCAGCAGCAGCAAGCACTACCTTCGGGCCATGCTCCCCAGGGTATTTATCAGCAACGTGTGATCCCACCCCAGCAGCCAGGATATGGCTACCCACCTCCAGGACCAAACCCATATGGGGCCCCAATGCCTAGCACCACTCCATTGCAATTCCAGAATCCATACGCACCTCCAACACAGCTATATGGAGCTCCACAAGCTCCATCCCAGCAGCAGGAGGGATCGTCGGGAATTGGAGGGCTAACTGCGCAAATGGGTGGGATGGGTATCACTGATGGAGCAATGGGCGGAGTTGGAGCTTCCCCAGGAACAGTTTCTCGGACAGCAAAGAAGAAGCAGAGACATGCATTCCATGAGATTGACCAAGCTCCTTCAGCTCCAGTCGCCAGCAACCCCCCATTCTCCCCTGCAGCGTCGCAATTTCCCGGTCAGCAAGGGCAATTTGGGTCTCAACACGGTCAATTTGGTGCTCAGCCTAATACCTTTACACCGGGATATCAGCAGCAACTTACAGGGTCACAATTTCCAGTTCCCGCAAATCCGCAATTTGTACCAGGCATCCCACCTACATCACAGGCACAATACAATGCTTCTTCGAGTGGGAGGGATTCGTCAAGTGGTCAAGTTGACCCTAACGCAATACCATCAATCCCGGCATCCCGAGATTTAGCCCAAGCTCACTACAATACTAACCCATATGCTACTCTCGCTCAACATGGCCCACCTCCGACTATCACGGATTATGCCGTCATTGATCAAGGGAATGTGTCTCCGAAGTTCGCTCGGCTGACGATGTACACCATCCCCACATCTCAGGAGATTCTTAATCAAACAGCTCTCCCCCTAGCATGGATACTACAGCCTCTCGCGAAGCAGCGTTCAGACGAAGCTCCCGTCCCTGTTCTCGATTTCGGCGAAGCAGGGCCTCCACGATGTAGGCGGTGTAGGACATACATCAACCCCTTCATGACGTTCATTCAGGGTGGTGGCAAATTTGTTTGCAACATGTGCTCGTTCCCAAATGAAGTTCCACCAGAGTACTTCAGCCCTGTAGATATGTCAGGACGAAGGTTGGACAGAGAACAAAGACCGGAGCTGATAAGAGGGACAGTAGAATTTGTTGTTCCAAAGGAGTATTGGTCGAGACCGCTGGAGAAGGGGGAGACCATAGAAGATAGGGCATTGAAGTGGGTGTTTTTAATTGATGTATCAATGGAAGCATGTAACCGAGGGGGTCTTACTGCGTTCGTTGAGGGTATCAAAAAGGCTTTGTATAGTGACCTAAGTGAGGGCGAGGAACCTGTGAAGGGAGGTATCCAAAAGTTACCGAAGGGAACGAAAATAGCCATTGTGACATTTGACAAGGAAATACATTTTTACAACCTTAACGTATGTATACACCCACCTTCAATTTAGTTACAATCTCTGATATTAACATACCCCAACAGCCTTCGCTAGATGCAGCTCATATGATGGTCATGCCTGACCTCGAGGATCCTTTTGTGCCTCTTAGCACAGGGTTGTTCATAGACCCATATGAGTCGCGATCCGTTATCGAATCCCTGCTTGATTCCTTGCCCAAAATGTTCTCAGCTATCAAAAATCCCGAACCTGCGCTCTTACCCACTCTCCACGCAGTCCTTGGATCTATGGAGAAGAGCGGAGGGAGGATCATTTGTTCTCTCTCTTCGCTGCCAACATGGGGTCCTGGTCGTCTCTTTCTCCGTGAGGATACAAAACTTCTAGGCACAGAAAAGGAAAAAGCCCTCTTTACAACAGAGCATCAGAGCTGGCGGAAGCTAGCAAACAAAATGGTCGATGCGGGTGTGGGTTTGGATCTGTTCTTGACGCCACATGCCTACATTGACGCAGCGACACTAGGTTATGTATCTTCCACGACCGGTGGTGATGTCTTCTTCTACCCTAACTTTGTGATATCCCGGGACACACCGCGGTTGGTCGATGATATGGTGCATGTCTTGCATCGGGAAACAGGATATAATGCCCTTATGAAGGTGCGGTGCTCGAACGGACTTCAGGTGGCAAACTATTCCGGGAACTTTCTCCAGAGAACTGTGAACGGAGATCTTGAGTTCGGTGTCATTGATGCGGATAAATCGATGTCTGTTTCGTTTAGTTATGATGGTAAACTGGAAAAGAAAGTCGATGCACATTTTCAGGCTGCGTTGCTATATACTACCCGGGAGGGGGAGCGAAGGGTCAGGTGTCTTAATATTGTGGCCGCAGTAAGTGACAACGGAAAGGACGTCCTTCGGCTTGTTGACCAGGACGCTGTCGTAATGCTCATGGCGAAAGAAGGTAATCTCCATCATTGGTTCTCTGATGCCATTCCAGCTAATACTGACATTCTTTCCCTGCAGCGGCAACGAAGATAGTCGACAGACCCCTGAAAGAAATTCGAGGCAACCTCACTGAGAAGGCAGTGGAGATCCTCTCGCAATACCGCAAAAATTTCTCTGCGCCGTCACCCCCTGGTCAACTAATCCTCCCTGAAGCCTTAAAAGAATTTGCCCTCTTCATGCTTGCTTTACTCAAGACCCGTGGTCTACGTGGTGGCTCTGTTTCGTCTGACATGCGTACTCACTCCATGCGGCTTTTGAAAGCTATGCCAATGGCTGATCTCTCAACATACCTCTATCCACTTATTATTCCGATACATAATCTTGCGCCTACTCAAGGATTTCCAGACCAGGCAGCAGAAGGGGTACTCTCTATCCCACCTACCCTTCGCGCTTCATACTCCCGTATAGAAGAAGGAGGCGTCTATCTTGTTGATAACAGTCAAATATGTATATTGTGGCTGCATGCACATGTGTCACCCAATCTCTTGGAAGATTTGTTTGGCCCTGGAATAACAACTCTACAACAGCTCGATCCCTATATGTCGGAAATCCCGGTAGTAGAAACACATCTGAATGCGCAAGTAAGGAATTTAGTGCAGTGGCTAAGCGAAAAGAGGGGAGGAAGGGCACTAAAACTGCAGCTGGCGAGGCAAGGAATGGACGGGGCAGAGTATGAGTTCGCGGGAATGTTGGTTGAAGATAGAGGTAATGATGAGAGGGCCTATGTGGATTGGTTGGTACATGTGCATAAGTTTGTGCAGTTGGAGGTAGGTTGTTTCTAAGACTTCATGGAATCCTACTCTACGAATGATGTTATGGAAAGTCTACGAAAAAGCACGGCTGACATTTTCCCACCCCGGGCATCCCGGGAATAGGTGTCTGGCCAAAGGCAGCGAAATGATGTAGCACAGGCATCGGCAGTGGCTGCCCAAGCTGCAGCCTTTTCAGGCATGAGGCCGCCATATTGGTGAGCTTGAGGAGAGGGTGGTGAAATGTCAAGCAGGTTATGAGCAATGGGGAACGCGCTGGAGATTGGGGGTGAGGAGAGGGATGTAAGGAGCGTTCTGGGCAAGAGGTGTGCTGCGAGAAGACAGTCTAATACATAATCATCGAGTAACGGGGGAAATGGACGAATTAAGTTATATATAAAGTCCTGTATGGTAGTTACCCTGAGCGGCGCGCTTATGTAATGCATTTTTTCACGATTCGTCTAAGGAACATCAAGCATAGCGCGTCACAGGGCCCTTGCATGTGGCCAAACTGCACGCATTCCCAGCAATGAAGGGCAACGGCGATCAAGAACGCAGAGCCCCAGTCATTGGAATCGACGTAAGAACACGGCCTCCAGTTTCAAGTTACACAAGCTACAGCTTTTCTTTTTACGTGGAATAGAGCCATTTCAAGGTGCATATACCTACGTCATCCTGCGACTCCAGAGCGTCGACAAAAGGGCAAGGGTTCGATTGAGAGGTTCCCCAACGTCAGACACCAGGGAGAATACAAATCGCAGAATCATCGACAGCACCAAAGCGGAGCTAGTACCGGCGACGGTGGGGAAACAAGGAGAGGAGCTAGGCTTCAGAGGGGTTGCTCAGTCTCGCACCTGGCATCGCGATAGCCAGCACAACACACCACGGCTGGAAAACTATATCCAATATTATCGAGTAGGATAAACGCAGGGAGGACTAGTCTGGCTTGCCGGAGGACAGGGTTCCGGATAGTGCAATCATGGCGAAACGGCGGACGCCAATCCGCACCCGAGCCCCGAATTCCCTCGCCCCACTCCGCATTTTGAAGCAGATTGCGATTCTCCAAACAGTGTTCTATCTTTCTGCGACATTGCTCATAGTATTCACGGTGCTTGTCGCGGGGTATACGTTTTCGGCAGGTATGGTGCTAGGGTCATCGACTACCGTGCGGGGAGATACAGCATTGGGATTAACAATGGGGCTATTGTGGTTATTAAGCGGGCTGGTAGTGTCAGTTCCCCTCTCCTTAACCCCTACTCACCCACTCACTTCTGGGGGGGTTGCAACGCTCTCTCTACCTATCATGGGCTAATATGCATGTGTGTGAACCACAGTGTCCTAACAATGACTCTCGTCCTAGCCCGCTCAAAACTCGTCCTCGACTTCGCCCTAACCCTCCACTTCCTCCATATCCTCACAACATCAATATACCAAGGCGGAGTCCCACGGGAAATCGGGTGGTGGGGGTTGCAGGGATTAAGTGCCGTTGGGATGGTAGTTCTGGGAGGGTGGGCGTGTAGGTGGAGAGAGTTAAGACCTATAAGTATCGCTGTGCCTGGGGGTACGTCAGCAGCGGAGGTTGATGCAGAGAGGGCAGAGGACTATGAGATGGTGCCTATGATGAGGAAGGATGGTGGCGGCGGGGGCACCGGAGGGAGCGGGGGTAGCGGTATGAGATCATAGGGTCAATAATGTGGAAGGGCGAGTATTGAAGCATTAGAGCGGCGTGTATCTTTCTGTGTTCTTGCCTGTGCTCAACCTCCTTGTTTGGGAGTTGTTTTCCGTTCTTGTGTTTTATACTGTACGGCTTTTGAAGATACATGGTTCTTGGTTCTCTGGTTTTGGTAGGTAATTTCTGATAGAGGGAGTTTGAATAATATTGGTCAAGACATACTGCTTTTACTTGTTACTGAAATGAGATCCAATTACAGGGCAAACAGAACAGCTTTTTCTATTTTTGTTTCTCAAGAGAAACTCAGCACTCATGTTGCACCTCCCTTCGGGGAGCCCCCCGGAATTGAAGGGTAAGGCAAGTTAATCTGCCTGGCCCGTGCAAACTTTGTACATCAACGTGGAAAGACACTCTCATATCTCCAATTGAAATAAACACCCGTGAAGGGAACGCTAAAATCTCAGCCTCAGTAAAGGGGTTTTTTTAAGGAAAAAAAATAAAAAAATAACCCTTATTTCAATTCTGAATATAAATATTCGAGGCGGGTGTAGGGGTCAACCAATCTTCGCCGCTCTAAGCATCATCCCCCCCTAATCATTTTTAATGAATAATTGAGGGTCTAAATATCGGAATTTAAGGGAGTGTTTCGAGGATTTGAAGTTGCGCGTTTGTTCTTCTTATAACCTACGAAAAAAAAAAGCCCCATGTACAGTATTACCGTGGAACCCTGAACCCCGAACAACAACTTAGTCCTCCTTCATAAATTTTGGCTCCCTCAATGTCTTATCCAGTTCTAACGGCTAGTTCCCCACAGTAATTATCATCTATGAGACATTTGACACCCACACAAAAAGCCAGCAGGAAGGGCCCTTCATTGTAAGTTAAAAGGACAGAACTGGGTATAAGTTCAGGGTAATAACATTCGTTGAAAACAAATGTATACAAGGGCATATACAGGGCATATACACACACCAATCACAAGTTCTTCCCAGCATGCATTGCGTATACATTAGTGTCAACACTCCATACCTGTGGCTATGCACTACACCGTCTGGGGCAGCTGTATGGGGGAGGACATACATCAGGTCTTACCACCTTTCAGACAACGATCAAGTTTACTATATGACAACCATATTCATTGCGGAGCTATCCTACACAGGTTGGCGCTGAAGTACATTACTGCGCGCATATTCAGAGTATGCACCACTTGTAGCTTTACGGTGACAAGTCAACCTTGTTCGCAATAGAGCCACGGACAGAATTCGGCCCTTGCCCCTAGACTTGTACATAAATAAACCCTACAGCACGATAACTAGGATCCACCCTCGGGCTCTTCGCTTGCACCCAACCGGGAGCATCGAACGAGCAGTAAGGCAATCTGTAAATCCAACTGGCCATGAAGGTCACGGCCCGTGTCGACATACTGTACTAGCATTCTAAACCTTCCACAGAGATCTAAGGTGCGGGCTGCATGATGACATGGCCAATTACAATCACAGATCCACACTCAGCATTTCCTAGACCCAAGCTGCGCGAGTTACTCAAATCTGCAGAGCCATATCTAGTGTCTTACGTCTCCCCTGGATCCAGAGGGGATATCCGTACTTAGCATACATGCTCACTGCCATTGCTCAGTGACAATACCATGCATAGATATAAGGATAGATTCTGCATGTTAATCTCAAAGCTGAAGAGTTGTTACCGAGAAGAAATAAACTCTACGCAAAACTAATTAAGCTCTTCTCCATTCATTCGTGTGACTAGTATTTTGACTGATCTCCTTTCGGCAAAGGGTAATTTGATAGATCAACCGCTGCCCATTCAGTGCCACTTTGAACGCGCGTCCATAATACCCGTCAAGGAGGACGCTGATTGTTAGGGTTGGAATTCTCCCTCCTCATCTCTCCATTAACGGTGCAGCATGTTAATTAGCTCCACCCAGATTGCTTCAATTATCACCGCAGGGCTTACAATATAGGAGATCTGTGGGTTTGTAGTGAAACTTAGGTCCAAGCTCGGGCGCTGCCCAAGCACATGATTGATTTACCTATAGCCCAGGATGCAACAGGATCGAATCTTCATTTTAGATTATGACCCTACTTTGATTACGTCGCTGTTTCAGCTGCAGGCCCTAGGACCCGATTGTCCGTGGGAGTTTTTTTCCAAATTTATCGCAATACAAGCCAAAATTAGAACATCTAAACTGTCATGACTATAAATATTAACCCACTGATGTGGTTGGAATCCATGTAGAGTACGAATGGAAGTATATTTACCAAACAATAAACAAATGTTCATGATAGGGGGCCCATATACATGTACCAAACAAAAAACCTATGAAGGTTGGAGAGATCCTCATTCAAGCTAGGTTGACTGGACGTGTTTTTGTTACTAATGGAGTGACCGGAACGGAAATGTTGCTTGTGTACATGCTATATGTGCAACCTCAGAAGAGTGGCTATGACCTCCTAAGCCTCCAAGGCATATATTATCGAGTGCAGTAAGGCCAACTGATTTATATATGTAAGATACGAAGTAGGTGGAAGTATTTGTGTGTTCAGATTGGCACCTCAGCCAGAGTGTACCAACAGGTTGCCCAGCACATGCAACTAATGATCACAACATGTCACGTGACCAATAAATTTCTATGACGATCCCTAATATGTATGAGAAACATTTGTGAAGGTAGAACATTTGTGACTAGGGATAGCCGGCCACATATTCCTTCAAACAAATATTGATTGGTCCCCCCCTCCTACCTGCAGTTAGAACTCAAGATCCTCCTTCATTGTTGTGAGTGCATTTGTTGGACGGAACAACATGCCCCCAAATTTTGAAGCTTCAACAGATGAAAACAAGCCCTGCCAACGCACGTCCAATGAACGCTTAGTCGAGGTTAAACCGGGAAACAACCTGGGGAAAAGATCTGACTGGGAGGAGAAAAGCTTAGGTAGCGACATGCACGCACAATGCATGCACGCATACGTATACCTTCCAGGTTTGAAGCATGCAGAGAAGAAGTCAAGCTTTTCTGTATCATGCACCATGAGTAAGTTGAAACCTTAGCTGGACTAGGATTCCTGGCTTTATGTAAGGTGGCAAAGGGATTCATTTTGGAGGTGTGGATGCACAAAGCCAAGTTTACTTACATAGGTACGAAGAACGCCACATATGACCATGAATTTTCATGATCAGTTGTGTGCTTCTCAGCCCGGGGCAAATGTGCTGCCCTGACTTTCTGCTAGCGGCATTAATTGTGATTTCGAATGCATCGCTGACACCTCGCAGAGCCTGCAGGCCATCAAAAGCTTGTTTCATTAAGCTTAATTATATATATAAGTGGACACGCGGCCAGGTCCAGTTGGAAATGTGGAAATTTCCGCACGCGCGGGGGGTGCGAGCCTCAAAGTCCCCCCCAACTCAAATGGAACCCATTGCAACCAGTTAGAAATTCCAGCCAGCCCGCCCGGGCAAACCTTTCTCTATGACGGATATAACCCCGACGGGGTCCGACGTGGGAGGTAACTATGAAAGTTGCAAAGTACTGACAACCCCTTCGCGTGCCGTACCCGGATGATAATCATGACCAATATCCAAACCCGTCAGTTGGTTCTTTGCGTTGATCTATTTCATAGAAGTCACAAATGAGTGGTTGAACCGCCCTTACTGAATGAGAGGAAGTAGGTTAGATATCCGTAGGTAGAGAGTCACATGCAGTCGGCATTATGCTTACTACATGCTAACTCAGTCAGCCTTAAAGATATTACTACTATACGTATATACATGGGGAAACATAAGCTTGATCTAATTAATCTGAGTCAATGTGGTTGCTGAGAAATGACCAATTGATTGATTCATGATCATGGATATTGGGGCTGACTGCCGATGACTTGTACCGGCATTCCTTATGTATAGGATCTATGTATATTGGATGATGTAATTAATCAAAGCGTCTCGCATACAAGGCATGACACAAGCATTTCAAATTGACAGCTGGATTATCCGTGGATGTTACTGTATATATATATAATATATGTAGTAGATACTGTACATAGATATACCTTCAACGGAGAGATTAATTAGAACCAATATGTTATTGATCTACATATGCATCCATTCTTGAATAGTTATCTTTTGGATAGCAGCACACAGTCTTAACTATCACAAAACGCTTTGTTTTGAACCGACCCCCAACAAAAAACCCCATACACTTTGCAATCATCATTCAAAGCTAATTCTCGTTTGCGCCATCCATTCCCGAGTTTTCCTCTGGAAGGTACGTATAATCGTGCGTAACAGGTTACGAAGAAAGAGCAACGTTTGGAATACCCACCACCCCAAGTAAAGATGTTAATCTACAGGGCATTCCAAATTCCCAGTTGTCCGCAGCACTTCATCACGTGCACCCTTCACCATTAAAGTACCTTGTTACATCCGCAGGGACCTTGCCCACGGTATTAAGTAGCTTCGGCAACTCGACAGGTGCCGGCAGAGCTTCAGGATCACCTCCCAACTGTGGTATCCCGTCATGCGTATATGCATGTCAGCAGCAAGAAAAACGGCGGGTGTGCAAACCACAAGCATATATTAATGCTACCACCATAGCCCATAGCTCGGGGGTAAACACAAAAATTCATATATATATATATAGTATGTACATGTGCATATACCTATATATTCGTACCGCTCATGGCATTTGGATGAAATGGGACCGAGAACAGGTTGGACTGAGGGTTCTGAATACACAAAGATAATCTTGAGTTGTTTCTTTTTCTTCAAGGTAGATATTTACGAGGTTACAGAACCCATATCTCGTGTGACACCAAAAAAAAAGAAAAAAGAAACAAGAGTGTCGAGATTAAAACATAATTATGCTACCAGTTAATCACAGAGAATATGAAAGGTAAAAAGAAACCCCAAATCCCATGTAGATCGACAAAGGAAATAAGCAGTGATTGAAATGACAGAAATGGCACCAGCAATGAATATTACTCCCCCAAATCTACCCAAACCCCGAGAACTTTTTGCTTAACCCATACAATACTTCATTTCGGAGCCCCTCAATCTGCCTGTCTGACCTCCAACCAAAGATGCAGCAAATAATGCAGTTTGAAAGATTAAAAAAGATGGTACTAAGGAGAAACAAAAGGAAAGCCCAGGAACGAATATGTGACAAAGGAAAGAGACCGGAAAGGAATAGCCACGCCACCCAGATGTAATGTGGAATGTAAAGATAAATAGGAAAAACGGAAGGATCAATGAAATGAGCCATGTAGAGAAATTTTCAAATTGAATGCACACGTTCCCAATCTCATGCAACAAACGCCTTGTCTAACATTCTTAACGTCCGCACATCCTCATTAGAGAAGATTTTCTCACTGGGGATATCCTGCACATCTAAAAATTTAGACCCGCCAGGGCTCGTTTCTTCCGTTACTGACCCATTACCCCTCCCTATACTGTCTGGGCTTCCCCGGATGGGATTCATCTCCCAGTTTTCAACGGTCCTAGGAGGTGTATGTGCCGACACGTGACTACTCTCAGTGGGAGAGGAATAACGTATTGAGCCAGTGTGCTCGACCGGAGGTATTGATGGCTGCCTCTGGCCGTGGTACTGGTTTTCTTGGGCCATCATCCTTGGAGAAGACTGTTGTGTGGGGCGCAGGTGCATCATTGGCGATGACATTGACGAGTTTCGCGTGGGCCCTTGTTGAAGCTGCGAGGAGCCCTCATACTGCTGGAGAGCTCCTTGAGTAATATAATGACCATTCGTGGTTCCTACTGGTGGGGGTAGTTGATTCTGAGCCGGAAATGGAAGGTGATGAGCGTATTGCATGGGCATCATGCCACCTTGAGATATTGGTGGTGTGGCAGTTGGACTAGGAAGCCATTGTGGCTGGGAGTATGGAGACCCACTGATCTGAATAGGTTGAGTATAGCTGTGAGGGTGTGTTGCAGATTGTGGGCGGAACGATTGCGGTAGGCCAGAGTTCTGGTGAGGGTGGAATGGTGTAGCAAGTTGAGGACGCTGGTTGTTGGGCGACAGTATCGGCACATTCTGCTGCTCGTGTACGGTGGACTCAGGATACATTCCCTTAGCTGGTCGAATATGTTTCAATTGTGGATCCTGCGAGGGTTGCATCAGATTCATAGATGCTGGATGTGACCGGGCATAATAGCTGATTAAATGTAACTTTTGATGATTGGCTGTCGTGATGCTGAATGACTGCTTCATCAAGCCATCTGGCTTATAACGATATCCCTCTTGCCCCTCCATATCCAAATGGTCGGAGTCACTGTCTCCATTGGGTGATTTCCGGTGAGGCATGGTCGTTACTGGCGGTGCAAATGCATTCCCTCCCCCCCGCTTTCCTTCCATCTCCCTATACGTCAGAAAACTCCCGGAAACCCTGCTCGCACTCCATGATTTTCCGTCTGTCCACCGTCTCATTCCTGCTTCCCGTTCGTCCCAAACAAAGATGCTCCCAGATTTGATGCTCTGTCGTTCCTTCTCCGATAATCGTCGCTGAACTCGAGGCAATAGCCCAAGTCTGCATGCCTCAAAGAGTATGATGGCGTCCGCTGGTGTCCGGACGTGTCCATGGTATGTCTCCATGTTTGTTGCAGTCTATATCGATTGACTTCTCTCTGCTACTGTTATTGGTGCCCTTGAAGAGTGCAATAACAAAGTGGTAGAGGTGATACGTTATCGAGTATGTGTTGAGGACTAAAGTGCTGAATGGTGCGTATAAGTAAAGTCCAGAGGGCGTGTCTACGGAACCTGAAAAAGGATAAAGAAGAGCCGCTCTGTACGTGTGGATGGAAAAACGTGAGACTGAGGATGATGATTTCTGAACGGGTGAATGGGTGTTCAGCAAGTATATGAATGAAAATGGTTCGGTCGGACTTGCCAGACAGCCGCTTGTCCGGATGAATGTGGTAATGTAGTAATCCGAGCGGTAGGGCCGACAACTGACTTTATGACAGACTGGCAAAAATCTCCAGAGACAACTCCGTAGTCTAAATATTGGTGTGGGTGAGGCTTCGCCCCAGAAATTGTACGTAGTTAGTTGTCTTGGTGCGTGCGAACGAACGAAACCTTAGGACTGCACCAAGCTTGGCTTTCGCGCGAGTGTGGGTGGGGCAAGGGTCGCTCGGTCAAGAAGCAGATGCAGCACGACAAGGGAGAGGGAAGGAGGGGGGGCGGAGGGGAAGTCGGCCCAGGGTTGGTGGGGGGCAGATATGCAGCAGTTTCAGGGAATGAAAATGCGAGGATGTTTATTTTCGTTGCTGAAGCCCGGGCCGGGCCCTATGATAGTGGTAATAAATGCCAGAGCTGGAGGCGATGATGGTGATGATGGCGATGATGGCGACGATGGCGATGATGGCAATGATGATAGAGATACTGGTGCCGGTAACGGTGAGGATCAGGAAACAAAAGCCACTCACGCACACTTAGAATTCTTCGTATATAGCAAGCTAACTTGCATTTAGTCACTTCTTGGGGATGGCGGCCTTCGTGAAGCTTGTGGGGGGGGAGGGGGGGTGGAAGTGGATTGACAAATATATTTTAAAATTCAACCAATATGATCTATATGCAGATGGATAATGAAACTTAAGCTTGAAACCAGGGCACCTGCTGCTGGCACACCAACTCGACTTTTAACGATATTCTGGCAGAAAATTATGGATATCGAACGATGCCCGGGGCTGCACTTCGATCGATGATCTCCAGCCTGAACTGAGTAAAGTTCTGCACTCTGACTCCGGATCCCTCGGTACTCTAGCACCGGACGCACTGTACTACACGGTAACTGCACTCTCCGGCTCAGCTAGCGTGCTGTCAATAATTGTCCGCCTTGAAAATTAAGACGAAAAGAAAAAAAGCCTGGGCGAGCGCCGCTGTAGGCGCTCTTTTTCAATACTTATGTATGTATGTATGGTCTGTGGTTGCTCTATATACATATCAAGTTTCTCGAAGGATGAAACACATTTGATAACTGCACGATTAGTGCAGAATTTCAAGGGTTAGGCCTCCCCAGTCGAAATGATACATATAGGGCTGTTTGCCATTTGTTTTGAGGCACATAGGCAACAGGGGCCATGGGGAACTGGTGAGTTCTCTCTATGTTTGAAACTGAAATGCCGTGTCGTAATTGGAAGCCTATTTAATGCGATGGTCCGTAGTATTCAAAGTCAATCAGCAAGGCCCTTCAGAGCTATGTCCTTCAACTCACGAGGGTCCATAGCGAGCCAATGTAGGTAAGTCTTACTACACACTCTACTGACGGGGGTACGGATACCATTATTCTATACCTACATGCATATGTATACCCTTGATGATCTACGTAGAGCCCTTCAATACCCTCTCCCTGTTCTGAATCACGATACAGCCCATGATGACCATTGCTAGAAGAAATTATTGGTGAGAGTGCTGACTCGGCAAGCTGAGGCTGCCCCAATCAAGGGCGCCTGGTGCAGCCACGTTTGGCTAGTGCTGGCGTTTTTCAAATCTGTGGATAAACCAAGCATTTTGGCTTGACAGGGGTGCGAGTAGTGAGAATGTAGCCTAGAGGCGTGTGCATGGGACATGTGTGATCAGCGATCTGGCCCGAAGTCTGTCATGAAATCTTTGAAGGGAGGTAAACAAGCTGAAGTTCTAGGCCTTAAACACTTTAAATCCATGAATCATGTATGAGAAATTAAGCTCTTCACTTTCAAGATTGTTATCTTCGAGATCTTATAGTAATAGTATTACTACGCATGTTATTCAGTAGCCAAGGAGACGATATACAGCAGATGAGGACTCCTAGCTCTGCGTCCGAGTCAAGTACACAATGCCCATCAGTCAGGACGAGTTTTGGAATACTGAAGTCCGGTTTGCGGATGATTATCGATCTAGAATTAAAATATATGTTCTGGTGTGGCCTTGCCCAGATAGAGTGTAGAACGTGATGAGGAGCCAGAAACGTGGCTAACTGGGATGATCAGACTGAAAAACACTAGCCTGGCGGACTAAAAAAACGCCATCTGCATAGTTAGGGCACATGAGCAAAAACTCTCCGGGAGCATATACAAGTCTATCTCTGAGCCCACCAATACTAACCTGCATACTCCCTTATCTGAGGTTATATGTGAATATGTGGGGTTGAAGAGCTAGCGAGATTATAGATTTAAGGTTCTGCAATGTGAGTATAAAGTTACCTCCATTCATGGTTTCACTGCGGGATGCGTGTGCTTTTGTCGGAAGTTTGGTTCTTGCTTTAAAACCTGTAATTTAAAATCAACCTCAATCATCGTCACCTAAATTTGCCTCTATATGCACCAACAAATGCAAAAGGGCCCATGTCCGCGAGTTAGTAGCCGCTCCCTCAAGCCGTGCAATACCTCGAACCCCTAGCACCGTATTGATTATAAACAAATAATACCTCATCCAAAGGTAGGTCTCCTCTCGGGAAGGTGATTCTGCTGCACAAGGCTCGAATCCCGCTTAGGCCCGTGGCCGCTATAGAGGACTTAAAGGTCCCACTAAGACTCTTCCATCTATGGGTGCTCATAGGAACAGAGTTAATCATAATCAGATATTTAAATTCATATCATATGCCTGAGTACTCCCCAACTACTTAAGTAGTTGAAAAAGTACTTGCCGCTATGAGGGTATATTAACGTTAGAGTTCAGGACATTATGCATATATACTTATGATAGACAGCCGCGCCCAGAAACGTTTTCCGGCTTGATCCGATCACACCTTCTAAAGCGTATACCACCTAACCTTCCGCACACGGTACTTTTTCGAGGAAGGCAAAATGTGACAGGGAAAGGGTGTGTATACGAAGCCATTTTTGGGCTGCGAATCTTGGTAGAGCTTTAGCTGTTGATCTTAGGTCTTTATGGTAATCAATTGGCCGAAGCAAGGACGGATTATCTTCGTGATCCGGATGCTGGCGAGTATGGATGTCTTATGGGGGTCATATATAAGTATTTAGGTGTAACGGTATCTACACGCACACTCACACGCACACACTCACATATATATATATATCAAGCTTCTAGTTATATAGAGATCGTGAACTTGTGCCCGCAAAAAGTCCCCAGATTTCCATAACTAGCATTTTGGCACAGTGGTTAACCCCTCCTCATTTCGCTCTTTAGACTGATGACTTTAGAGACTTAGATTAGTGATATTGAAACGTTCTACCCTCCTATTGTTTGAACAGTAGCCGGTTTGAATATTCAGGTTAGTGATGTCCGGTGCCGAGACTAGTACTGTAATAAAGGTAATAATGCCAGGGGAAATAACGGTCAACTACCCAATTTGGCATGTATCATATTTTCTTGGCAATGCAGGGCGACTCTAAGGTCATCAGTAACGGGGGAACGTACCCGACAAAGCGAGGATATACTTAGTTTAGGAACAGTGCAGCAAATAGAACAAACAACTTAAAATATGGCATGGATCAGCACGGCACTTTCAAGCAGACTACGGTACTTTCCGTAATGTATCTCGGATTGAGGAGTGGATATGTATCTGCAAACGGCAGAATCTCTAATTCAATTGTTGTGAACTGAGCTCGCAATATTTTGGTGTAGAGATATAAATCTAAAGGCACTTGTTATGCTTTCTTTCCCACAAGCCTTCCCGGTAGTAGCGTTGCTTACATTAATAATAAGTGCTAATTCAATATATGGCTACCCAGGCTACTAATAGTATATCTATATTCTGAAAAGAAATAGCTACTGTTCGCAATTCTCACAATTCTATGATCATCCACCTAATTTGATACAAATTGGGTTACCCAGCTTCAGCAATCTGCAAGCATGAGTGAATATTCGCAGTTTCACGCAACTCCGATCTGGTGCCAAGAACACGAGCAATAATCTGAAGCAAAATCAAGCCGACGGACCGACATGCAGCAAATCTTAATTGAACTACGGTCGACCTCTGTGATCGAATGATCGATACTTTTGCGACATGTTGGAATAACACTTTAGCATTAATTGCGGCCGGAATCGTCTTCGGAAAGTTGGAGAAAAGACATTCACAATCGATCTTTAGTATCAAGTATAATCCACACGTAACAAACCTTGACCATAAGGAGTTATCATGCTACAATCAAGCCTCATACCAGTGGGGTTTTGCATGTTCAATGATTCTTGTTATGATATGTATATGCTTTGCCGCATTTTCGTGCCCTACCTACGGTTAATACCTTTGGGACCGAATAGGAGTAATGAGTATCTAAAAAAAAAAATAAAAAAAAGACATACGGTTAATACCACAGGACTACGTTGCATTTAGATTTAATTAATAAAAGTTGGAATACCCATGCTATGACAAAAAGCTTGATCGCAATTGCTTATCTCCAGGATATAACCAACGACCTCGCCCAACTGTGGGATCCTACGGGCGTGGGCCAACTCGAGACATCATTGTTGGAGAATAATTTCCTTCAAGGGACGAGGGATGAATCAAACCAGGGAGGACCGGTGTTTATATGAAGAACTCTGGCTGGGTTCCTCGCCGCACCCTTAGTGATTCTGGTAATATGTGTGGTTACAGGATGAAATCTGAAGATGCCGAATTCCGAACGGGCTTTGCAAAGTAAGCTTATCCAGGTATCGATTGCACATGCCATGGCATTGGATTACGGTCTCTTAGCATCACTACTTAGCATCACTCAAGAGGCTTTAGTGAACTGTTAACACCGATCCAGCAGCGACAGGAAACCAGGCGGAGAATTCTGCATGTGGTGTGTTGCAACTTCTCTGCTTTTTCCTATCATCTATTACGACATCAACTTCACCTGAGAGCAAATTATGCCAATAGCAATATTTTGCACAGAAATCGACATCAAGTCAAATTGGCGGCACAGTTCGAATCAATTTATTGAATGCCACTTGGCCAGTAAACCTGGATCAACTCTGAGGCACTAGGCATAACCTTACATAGACTTCACTTGCTGGGACAAATGCTGCCTCAGATCTGCACCATAAGCAACTCTCTTTCGGAGAAAAAACTGCCACAGAGCTGTAGGCCGCGTCATTCACAGTAGCGCACCAAGTATGCGGATGTTCTTAGCGGAGCTAGAGGGCTTATAATAGTCCAAAAGACTTTTCTACACAGTCTAGAGCTATAGAGAATAGGTTGTAAATCGTCGCTGCAAAAAACCAGGGAAACTCTCGGCTATGCCTAGCCGGAGCTACCTAAACCTTAAGCGGCAAATAGGTCAGCAAGACTACCAACTAGGATTGGATTTAAAAATCAACACTTCTGCAAGTTAACATGGGTTCATGGATATATCGGCATCTTTAGCGATGTCGCCATGAAAAATTACTTCAAGGTACTCCGCTGGCCCAGCAACTCATCTCCATAAAATGATCACTGCTATGCACTGTTGGTATGTAGCCCACAAAACCAAAAGTAGACTGTCAGAGGTTGTAAAATTGGCTCGTACTCGGATGCATCATCAAATACAGTTTAGTGCGGCGGCTACTTGAAGTTATAACCATTTTATCCAAGTATAAAGTAAAATGCTAATATATGCATATTGCGAACGAACATCGGACGTTATAGGAGGTATCTCATACTCCTCTAGTTTGACATATGTATCCCCGCTCCCTGTTAAAGTCGATTGCCGTTCCACAAAAAAAGCTTGGTCTCAACCCATGTAGTTTTGCACCCTGGTGGCTGGGATGCCCATGTGTGGTGATGGATGTGGCGTTCAATTCATCAGAAGGAAAGAGGCACGAAGACAATCCATAGCTCTAGATCTGTTGTAGGAATCTTACGACGCTGGCCGGCTTTGTCGGCCAGGCAATCAAAAGAAATTTCTCGAGGCCACCTAGCACACCAAACCGGAGTGACGAGATCGGCCGAACGCTTGGAAAGTTCTTCGCACAGTTCTTGGCAGCACCCGGGTTCGATCTTCCCACGATAAGGTTGTCGCAAATCCTTGCCCGCAGCATGCCAAGCTTCCTACTAAACTTTGACGCGTGCTTTAGCGTTCTGCCAAGATTTTGCCAGGATCTCCGACAATATGTAAAGGTTAAATGAATTTGTCATATTCACTTCATAATTAGGTAATTCCATTTATACTCCACTTTCCACTTGTGGGATCGGTTCGCTATGTTGGGCCCACTTAGAGCGCCACAACAACGTTAGTTAGATAACAAAGTGTCGTCATAGGGTTAAGATCTATATCTCTACTGCTAAGCAATGTAAACCTCTAGCTGGGGTAGAAAAATTGGGCCCGCCAATTATTGATGCTATGGTGATTGTGAAAATGGAATGTAGATAGTCTAGCTGGGCTAGATGGTGAGGCCAATGTACCGTGAGAGACTGTATTGTAGTCTACAAGACATCGTCAGGGGGTCTTCGGGTATATCACGTGCATTGTCTTCAGAGGTTTCAGCAAAGGTGCATTCGGTCAATCTTGACATTTTGTTGGTTATAGAATCCATATGATTTTTAAGCGTTCTGATTCTAGCAGGCTGGGAACCCACCGTGTTGATGAGTCCGATGAGCCCGCAACACCTACGGTATGCTGGCAATAACCACTGCCCATGACCTCACCGGGTCCATAAACTGCCCGTGGGTTTTCCATTTTCATTTTCTAGTTGGTGCTCGAGCTTTCCTCGCCCCACAACTGCCCTACAGAATAAATTAGTCGCCAATAATGACACCCCTCAGCTTGCCCATCGCATGGCACCCATAGCGCCCAGAGCGATAGAGGCAGTTCAGGGTAACCTTCACGAGTTAGACTAAGTGACATATGGACAAACATTATGAGTGGTTGGTGGTGGCATCGTTAATTCACAACATTCCTAAAGTATATAACTTGTAGATGCGTGACTGGGGTGGTTCAGCTTGTACAGTTCTTGCCTACTTTTATACTGACCGTTACCCTGATATTGGCAAAGCACATACAATATCCCCGATTGCTTAAGATATAGCTACATATACTACTACACACACCCCTCCAAATCCGTGTTCTCCTTTAGTGTAATGAAAGCATTGCTAAAATGAGGGCCGCATTATGGCTACTGCCTGTTTTTTCGTACCACCATGAAATAAGACACAGACCACGAACACTAAATAGTTGTCTTAACGAGAACTGGAACAATACGCGAAGCGTTATCGATATCGGTTCATGGGTCAGATGACAAAATTATTAAAAATACGGCACCAAGGGAAGTGCCACCTTTTGAAGTAATCATTTGCGCAAAATTGATGATACCTTGTCTGGTCAGCGGGGGCTGTGGGGAGAGTAGCTAGGCTAGTTTACGAACATATATTCATACGGCTGCATTGTATTGGATTCGTTTATGTGTTAATGTTGAACCCATATTCCGTGGTACCTTTGGGTCTATGTGTAGGGTATATGCAACCTGGAATGAACCTTCCTCCATCTAGATACGATGTAAAATAGGCTCCCACCTTTGGTTTATCTATGAAAAGTACCCACTCCTATTGGCATGAGACTACACTCCTATGGCCAGCCCTACATTCCTACGTTTGATTTACTGATCATAACCCCTTCCGTTGTGTGCCTGGCATCAGTACTCCCGCTAGGCCAACCCCCCTTTATCGCTCCCTTACCACCCCAACCCCCCCTTACCCCCCTTACACCCCCTTACCCCCCCTACCCCTTAGCCCGCCCTACCCATCCCTCACCTCACCCCCCCTCCTCCTCCTCACCTGACCCTACTCCCGCTAACCCCCCCTACAAGTACTTCCTGTGTTCCCGCTGCGTCCGCTAATTTCTACCCTCCTTCCCGCTCGGTAGGAAGGGTGGGAGGTGGGGTAATGGGATAGTTCAATGTTTTGTGGTAGTATAAGCTTTTGGCTTTACACATACATATCTGACTAGTCTCAGGTACGGGCAACCAGATCTAGACTAAAAGTGCAGGGCGTTACGTTTTAGGAGACGAGAACCCCTGTCGTCTTGTAGAGGGTTGATGAGAGAACTATCCACCAGCCATTCGGGAACTCTCTTCTAGGCCTGTCGTCAACACCCCTTGTGATATACTACAATGCTCAAACCACCTGATATTCCACTGAGTTTCGTTAATCCAGTTGGAGCAGACTTTAATTTTCCTCAAGCTCTTCGGGGATTTGCGGATACCCTGGGTCAGTCCCTCTCAGAAAAATCTAAGGGAAATTCCCAGAGAAGGCAGGGTCAAGGTTATAGGGATGCCTTGATAACTATATGAGGATCTCATAGCCCAGATTGAGTATACCATTGTATGGGCTACCTAGTTACCTGCACGGGATGGAATTCAAAGGAACATACCCCTGCAGGTCTATTCGCTTATGTGGAGGCTTAGGAAAACTCCTAGCATCATATGCTTTGAGCCCTGTTATCACGGCATTTGCACTCGCATGGATAAAAGAGCTTCGGAGCCGAGAGAAAATAGGTGTAGGATAGCTATATGGTAGTCCAGTAAGGCTAAACGCTGGGGTCCAAGCTTAACGGGCCGCGATTGGTTAGAGAGACTGTTTTATCCTACCTCATCATGACTGCTATTTGGTGAGGAGGGAGGTACAGAGACTATTGAACCGGCAAACTTACTGCGCGTTAGTTAGGATAGGTTTCTAGTCTACCAAAGATATTAGTTATGCTATGTTTGTTGCTATAAAAGAGCCGACTGGAAGGGTGCTCAAGAATGTTAATACCGAAATATGTTCTCGCTCCCTGGCGTGAAGATGCGCCATCACTCGCAACACGTGAAGCCATGAGTTAGCAGGCTGCTCTAGGGCCAGTTGCTGGTGGGTCAGTCGCGATGAAGCAAACAGATATTAAGGTCAAGGGTTACGATAGTTGGGATAATTGTGGAGGTGTGGTATTCTATCTTTCCAGATAAACGAAAGTTTTAAATGTGTCGGGCGCTGAGATGAAATGCGTTGTGGTAATGACAGAAGTTTGGGTAGGGCGCAGTGTCAGCAGCGAGGGCAGAAGAACCACTTATAAGGGCACATGTGGTCTCATACCCAGCTACGGCCATACCAGACGAACAAAACCGGCCACGTTTCGTCCGCGATTTCCAGCATTCCAGTCACGCGAGACTCGAGAAGGCCATTCTCTAGATGGAGGGAGTATTATGTCGAGTTTTGTAGATTATATAGCACTGTAGGTAGGCTCGTCCGGTATGTGAATACAGCAAGAGGGAGTTGTATGGGGACAGGGGTAGAAAACCAGTAAGGCCATGTATTTGTATGGGATATCTGGTATAACAGGGAGAGCCGTCTTGCTGCTCTCATCAGCTGTTCGGGCCCCAGGGAGTAGACATTTTTTGTATTTGAGAAATGTAGCTATACCACACGGTAAGACAAGTGGTAGTATATATAGTCGTGATAACTCAATCTCGATAATGAATTCTGGTTGCAGTTAGTATCCCCCTATCTGCAAGGGAACATCTGCGCCTGGGCTCGGCATAGACTCTCGATGAGAACCCGTCGAGAAGCTCTGAAATCGGAATCTCTCGGACGCGCGAGGGTTTCACATAGAAAAGAGCTGTTTGTTGTTTGTTTGTTGTTTCAAGTTACCCTGACTCTGATTCAATCACGTGCGTGATTATGTCACGTCGCCCTTGAGATTTACAGGCGGTTTCCTATCTTCCACCCTCAATTGCGGTGCGATGAACTTCACGTTTGCCAGCTCAGCCCGGCCAACAGCAGTACAACGTGCCCATAAGAAGTGTATCAACCAAAGAACCCAGCGCGTTGCGATTCAGCAGAGTCCCTGGATCCCTCACCACCAGAAGACGCCCAGCAGCATGATCCACTTCACCCCCCTCCTCGGAACGCAGTCCAACTTGCATGCACACTCATCATTACTGGAGCTTGATGGAGGGATCAAGATCCTAGTGGATGTAGGCTGGATAAAAAGTTCGATGTGGGGATGTTGAAGGTGATGAGAGTTCAAGACCAATACAAATCCAACACCAGGAGGGAAGATCCTGTTAACTTTGAGCTGCCAGAGTCACGCCACAACTATCACTAATCCTCCTCCACACTGCTGTAAATCTTCACCTCGATACCGGTATACTCCACCTTTCCCATATCTGCCTTGGGACGGCTACTCTTGACAGATCTCTATCTATCAAACCCAGTTCCACGATTACCAATACTGCCATCATAATCACCCACAGCCTCCTCTGCTCCATTCTCTTCAACGTCAAAGCGCATCTCACCACTTCCACCATCCCCGTGGGGCCAGCGACACCTCGCAATCCACAACCGTAACCATCGCGGCCTACGCAGCAAGTCACACCCTCGGAGGAACAATCTGGGAAATCCAACACTCTCAGGAATCAATAGTTTACGCCGTCTCCTGTAACGACACCCGCGAGAATCACCTCTCCGGTGCTGCATTCCTCTCTCACAGCAATCCCAGCTCCTCTGGCGCCCCTGGTCCCGGGGGAGGTGGTGTCAATGTTATCAACTCCAGCGAGGATCTTGGTCGTCCCACGGCGTTTATTTTCAGCTCACGAACCACAGACGAGGATTTCTTTGGCGCGAGTAAATGGACGAGAAAGTAGCGTGATGAGGCGCTGCTGGAGGTTATTAGGACTGCAGCTGTTGGGCGGGGGAGGTGGTCTTAATTCCTACAGACTCGGTTGCGAGGGTCCCAGAGGTGGTCTATTTACTTGAACATGCATTCCGGAAGGATAGGCATCTAAGTGGCGATGGGGGTGGTAGTGCGGGAGCAGGCTTTTATTTGGTGGCAAGGAAGGTAGGAGGTTGAGGGATGTGATGGGGAGTATGTTGGAGTGGATGGATGAAGGGGTTATCAAGGATTTGGAGGGGGCGGCGAAGGTCGCTGCGCAGCAGGAGGCCGAAACGGGAGGAAGAATCAGGGTCAGAGAGGGGGAAGAGGAGGCGGTAAAGGGAAAGGGGGGAAAGAGTGTACAGGATGCGGGGAAGCAGACTAAAGCAGCAGGACCATTCGACTTTCTGCATTTGAAGATTTTGGATAAGCTGGCGCAGATGGAGAGGTTACTAAGGGAGTATAATACAGGGACATGAGAGAACGGGAAAGGGTGGTGGAAGAGGATTATGGGGAGGAAGAGGATGTGGGAAGAGGCGGGGGCAGCGGGGTTGGTTGCTGGGGTGGCATTGGGGAAGAATGGGAAGGGAGGGAAGAAGGGGAAGAGGGAGTTACCCGAGACGCTGCCGGCAAGAAAAAAAAAAGTTTATGAAACGAAGGAAGGGGAATGATTCTTCAGCGTCATCCCCTGGGCGGCAGTATTCCGACGGCGATGGTGCAGATAATGAATCTGGAGACGAAGATAACGAAAAAGAAGGCGGTGTCAAAGAATCCTAAACGCCGACACGGATACTTCCTCTGACGGCGAGGAAGATGATGAAGAAGAAATTGAACAGTCACTCCTCAGCAACCCCTCAAAAATCTCATCAGAGAAAGTGGTCATTGCAACAGTCAGGGCCAGAGTATTGCTATATTGATTTCTCCGGACTTTATGATAGGCGCTCACTACACATGCTCTTACCGCTGATAAACCCTCGCAAACTGATTCTTGTCAGCGGGACCAAATCGCAAATTGAGAATATGGCGAGGGAGTGTAAGGAGTTGGCAGGGAGTGGTGATGGTGCGATGGTGAAATTTGGAGTGAAGGGAACAGATGTTTTTACCCCGAGGACTGGGGAGAAGGTTAATGCTAGTGTGGATATGAATGCTTGGACGGTGAGATTAGGGAGTTGAGGTGGCAGGAGGTGGGGGACTTAGGTGTCGTGCATCTTGTTGGCGCATAGGGGTCAATGATAAGGTTGTGAAGTTGGTTGAGGAGATGACTGGAATGGAGATTGAGAAGATCATTTGTGGGGAAGGTGGGGGCGAAAGGGGGGAAAGCTATTGAAGGGGCAAAAGAGGAAGGGAAGGAGAAGGAAAAGAATGGTGTAGATGGCGAGGGGGATACGGATATGACTATGACTGTGGCTACTACCGTGGGTAGCTTGTTAGAAAAGAAGCCCACACAAGATGGCGGCGGGCGAGCGGAAATGGGTATTGACTCCTTAGGCCTTCCTCAAGACGACCCAAAACTCCCCCCAACGCATGTTAGAGGCAATTATCCCCGAGTCCACCACCACAATAACAACCACCTCCTCGTTATCAAATAACCTCTCCACCACAACTTCAGCCCTCTCCCGTCGGGGACATAAAACTCACGGGTCTCCGTAGGGCTCTTGTCGCAGCGGGGCATGCCGCGGGATTTGCCGGGGAAGGGGGCGCGTTGGTGTGTGATGGGGCAGTGGTAGTGAGAAAAGTTGGGGTGGTGTGGTGGAAGATGCGGGAGGTGGACTGTATGTGGGGGTTGGGGTTGGGAGTGCGGGAGGGAAGTGGAGGAGTTTCGTGGAGGTAAGGAGGAGAGTTTATGAAGGGTTGGCGGTGGTGTGAGGGGAGGTATAGGTATGAGGCATCGGTATTTTGAGTGGAATGGATGCCTACTACTTTTATTGATGGTTTGGATATTGTGCTTTGCTGAATTCTATGGCTTTGAGACTGCCCTTTGTTTATAATTTTACTAGTACTTCTTGAGGTTGGTTGTGTGTGAATCGAGTTTATTACATATAAAAAAAGGATTGAAGGATCCGGGAGTGGTGACTTGATTTCTACTTTTCGTAGTACATATATGTTCTGCGCCGCCCGCGGGCGGCATACCTACTATGCCCCTCGCGGGCAATGTATTTAATTACTGGATTTGGAACATAACGCACTTGAATTAATAACAATATACCTAACTAGACATATATCAAATATATACAACTAGGCAATCATTGATCCCGGCGCGGCCAGAAGCTTTCCTGGGAGCTGTGGGACGTGTAACAACTGCATCTAATTCTGGGTCGATTGGGATCTCCTCCGGTTAATCCTCGGAGTCATCCTCCAGGTCAATTGGATTATTATCTAATAGTCCAATTTGTGCTCGTTCAGCTACCTAGACCCGAGAGGTTGTCACAGTCATGATCTGCTAGTACTTTGGTATGACAATAAATGGAACATTCAAGTCAATTTTTGTATCATCGGCAGCGACAGTTGGCACAGGACTTTTTGCAAGTACATGAGACTAAAGCTCGAGTTGTTAAAGATGCCTGGCGAGCAGCATTGGCTAAGGTGATTTTAACTTGTCGAGTAGCTGGAGTATCCGCTTCCAAGGCCATTTGATCAGTTGCTGGCTGAAGGTCATTGGTTAGATACATGTTAAAAAATATACCATACTTGGTTAACAGTTGATGGTGTGGTTTGCAATAACTTTTGCATATAACCTTTTATTATCGGATTATCGGTTTGGCACAGTCTTCTCTTGGAGTAAACGGTAGAAAAACCAAGGTCAGGTGTTGTAATGTATTGATATTGAGGAGTGAATAAATCTCAAAATACTAGGTCTCAGCTGGGCTTTTGAACTATGAATATGTGCTCAGCAGCGACAAACTGCCCACCCCAGATCAATATCTTATGTCGGACCTATTATCTCACATAAATCTATTGGGCATATCTAAGTAGTATACCAATCTCACATCCGACATATGTACCAAATTGAAAAATTAATTAATTGCCCGCGAGGGGCACAATAGGTATGCCGCCCGCGGGCGGCCCAGAAAACATACAGTACCTACTAGGTAGCAAATATATATAATTTCTCCTCTATGGAACTGATTATCGGAGAGAGAGATAGCCAATTCTTAGAGTAGCGTCCATGGAGTTGAGTGCATACATATAGATACCGCAAATGCACCTAATCTGATACAGCTATATTAGTGGTGTTCAACGTTTGCTGCTGTAATAGATAGTCCTATTATGGCTTAATGCTAGGACACGTATTGGTGATTTTTGTAGTAATGTTATTGTAACCTAGCTATTCCTTGAAGTGTGAAATCTCAAGCGTCTAGTATTTACTGGACTCTCGTGGGGAAAAATGTACGTATATACGGTACAATCATGAGTCAAAAGTGTAAGCTGCCTTATCCAGTCTCCTCATCCCTTTCCACTGGCTATAAATCACTCAGATAACCATCCCCAGACTATAGTATAACCTTAACTCCATTGCCTTTCCTCCCTTGTCCTAAACACCCATTGCAACAGAACACTCATCACTCCAGATGATCCAGTCCAATGCCTAAGAGCCAACACCGCTTTTGGCGAGCTGCGAGCAGCCTTCTTGGTCAAGGATATTGTCGCTTAGTCCTGCGATATTTTCGTATCCCAACTTGCATAAGACGGCGGGCGGTGAAAGCTGTTCAGACAAATCCATTGGGGCAATTGTAGCTCGAAAGCATGCATGAAGAATTTTCCCCCGGCCAATTTGGGAGGATCTTTGGATGGCATGGTCAATCCATAGACTGGGGGGCCAACTCATGTGCATGAGTAGTTACTGCATGCAAGAACTCTAGTATATAGATATTAGTAGCTATATTAGCACTGCTCCCTCTGCTCCCTCTACTCCCTCTGCTCCCTCTGCTCCCTCTACTCCTTCTGCTCCCTCTGCTCTGCTCCTCCAACTCTAGATCCCGCTGCTGCGGCTGCTTCCTCTACTCCCTCTCCCCATCAATCTGCGAGGAGCACAGAGTAGAGGATACAGGGGTGTGTTGGGGTCCTACGTAGCCTCTCGTCTCGTCTATCAGAAGTAGAAATCTGATTGCACAACCAGACTCGTAGTATTAGCAGTAGCCTGTATACAGTACCTAGTGCTCCCCCATTATGGATTAAGTTCCGCATATTATTGGTATTACGAATTGTCTTTCTGTATGCCGGGTTCGGTGCGAGCCTTTTTATTGGAGCTGGTGGCTCTATCTGCGATATCATAATCGTTAGTTCTAGACGCCTTTTAGTTCTGGCTCGGCCCAAGAGACAGCCACTGAGCTTCCAAGCCAAAGCCACGTAAATATCTTGCTCGAACGACAGGTATTGGTTGGGTCTCTCGAGCATCAAAGGGACCTATCTGGGCCTTTCAGCTTCTTATAGTAGTTCCACGGTCACTTTCGTCAGTCAATACGACACCGGTCTTCTTAGCGCAAAATAATGTACAGAAAAGAATCCACTCTCTCGACAATATCGTACTTACAATCGGGCCAATAAAGTTTCTAACTAACTAGCACCCACTCAAGTTGTTTCTTCGTCTCAACCCATGTCAAAAGCTTCAGGGTAACAGCGAGGTGGATTGAGCTATGAGGCGCGGCTCAAAATTTAACAATTATGGATCTCAATTTTCTCAGGGCAAAAGCGAGCGCCAGAAACGAATTTAAAATATGTCGGACGCCTGAACGCCATACCTTAACAGCTAACATGTTCCGGACAGGAGTGTAGCGACAAGTTTAGCTCAGGGTAACCGAGCGGCCGATCCATCTTGGTATGCAAGCCCAGGGAGTACGGCCCAATATGCAGAGGTATTTTTTGTAGAAAGAAAAGGACTCGGATTTTGTTAAAGTTCAGAAGGGCAGCTCGGTGGTTATGAGGAAGCACAGCTATATATTATTCCTGAGACGCGCTACAACCAGTTAGAAAAATAAACATGCGTGAGTACGAAAAAACAGAAATAATTCTCAAAGATTGATGAAAATAACATTGGTGGAAAAAAAAATTTAAAAAATGCCATATCAAAGATTCTGCGTAAGCTTGTACAGATTAAACTCGGGGTAAACACCATGGTGCGTTTCTGGTCGGGTTGGAAAACTCAGGGTAACCTTTGGCATGTATCACATCAACCTTGCGACAAAAATTGCGGAACTAAGGCAGCATATGGCTGGAAATATAATAATAGGAATTAAGAAAATTGTCTGGATCAAAGGTAGGTATGATTTGTAGATAGTGCACCCAGTATGGGCAAAAATCAATAAACTCCTGCAGTTCGAAAAAATAACCATCTAGATCCCACCTTGCAAGGCTAGTATTGACAGCATTGTAACCTAGAATGCCTAGCTCTTTTTTTTTTTAAAGAAATAAAACTCAACGACCGTGAATGCATGCACATCAGTCCAATAGCGTAGCTTGCGTGCAGCCCTGAAAATTTTTAACGAGCTGGGAAGAGGACCCAACCGCACAAGCTATGGCTCACTGTTTAAACGCCTGTTATACTTTTGTCGCATGTACCATTTGTACCCGACTAGCTTCTGAAGCAATTATTTACGGCCAACACATGTGCGGTGCGGTGCTGTCCATGTTCAATATGGGTTGTGCATAAATAAATACATAAACCTAGTGGATAAAACCCTAGTGAATGGATATAGCCGTGAGTCACTGACAGATCCCAAGGGTGCTCCTGGATACTTTTGAGCTATTCCATCGTTTAAGAATCTGGGAGATGGCGCCCTAGAATGAAATGGTCAACTGCTTCAGTTTCATGTGAGGGGGTTAATCGATTGTGCCGGATTTGAATTAATATCAGTCTTGTCGTTTTCAATGTTCGAGTTAGTATAGTATCGTGGGACAAGTTCCCGAACCATATAAAATCGTCAACGACTTCTTCCATCCCAGGGACTATTCTCCACTACAGTTCTCCATTACAGGATGCGTAAATTTGAAAATAGAACTATGGGGTTTTCTTTATCAAAACTTACGCAAAAAGATGTAGCCCTCAATACGGAAAATTGTTAGTAAAATGTAAATCTTGGATCTCACAGTACATACATACATATGTATGCATCTCCAGCAGCTACTTAGTAGAATTATCTAATTGCCGATAGAGGAAAGGCAGTATGGCGTTCGTTCTGGTACTACAAGATTTCTTTAGGTTGCGGGCTGGGGCGATGAATTCGAATATCAGAGCGCAAGCCAGCAGGAAGCAAGTGTTAGCTTTCTCAAGAAGTGATACCAAGATTCCTAATTGAGTGACATGCATATATTGATCGGGCGATCCTGCAGAAAGGTTATATGTCCATAAAGGTTCTGAAAATCAAGCTAGCTGTATATCCATAGTGCTAAACCAATTGAGAACAAGAACATGATAAATAATGTGATTTGCAATTCTGGAACTATACTTGCACAAAATGCAGGCTGAATTCCTGCGCCCGATTTGTGAAGGCAAATACAAATAAGTTTTGATATGTATCGTAGTGAGAGTTATGCATATCCCCCCATTGTGAAATTAGTGCGACCACGATGTTGGCTGCAAATCGATATTAGACCTAGATGCAACAAAGTGCGAGCCCGAACACACCATCGAAACGTACTTAGGTAGTTATGATTGTTTCCATTGCGGTAATGTCTGTATTCGGAGGTTTCAAGCTATCCTGAAGAGCAGTGAATTTATTATACTCTGGCTTGCTCGCCGAGACGCTATGTGCAGTTAGAGCCTAGTTGCAGAGAGGAGTGAATACCCGTAGTTGGCATGCGCAGTGCTTCAATGAGTAAGTATGCGGCAATTATTAAATGCCCAAGCACAGTTTTTATTGGGGGATAAAACATACCACAGACAAGTGCCAAAAGCTGATATCCAGTCATTGACCGACCTCAGATAGTGGAAAACCTCTTATCATAATTAATGGCCACGTGAGCAAGTTCGAAATCATACCTCCCGCAATATCCTGAGCCCCATAGCGTAGACCCCACCCACCTTTGATCTCTACGCTGGCAGTTTGATTTCTCATTCCAGAGACCACGACCCTGGGACTTGACGACTGTATGGCACCACAACTTGTGCATGGAGATAGATATGTTAGTAACAAAGCTGTTATTGACTACAATCTGGAGGATTGAGCGTTCAGGGCCCAAACCATCGGCAAGGTGTTGTTGCACAGAGCTCTACAGATTTAAGCCTCTGCAATTTTTCCCACGATTATCACTTCTTATCAAGCGGCATGCCAGTTCGCGAATCTGGTGACTGTTTCGGTTTCCTGCAGCTCTCAACTTGCTCTTAGTAAATACATTAAACCTGTTTTGTAAATTGTAAATGGTCATCTCACACAATTCTCGAAAGAGTTAAGACCATGCTGTATGTTGGTTGGGTAGTGACTAAGTTGCCTGGGAGGCTTAATAATGGCCGTCAGGCAAGACTAATTGGAAGAATAATTGTTGTAACAATTATGTCGCCATCAGCCATTTCGATTGTTGTTAGCAAAGTGATGACATGCCCCACTCTTGTTCCCTTATTTGCAGGGAACAGCTCGCCACCAATAGGATTTATCGTTATCAGGCATCTGTTGCTTTTTTGAATGTTACACCAAGCTCTGCTGGGGTTTCAGCTGTCCTGGCACGAGGAACAAGCACCTGACTAGTCGCTTGCGGTACTCTCAAGTTTGTTTAAGTACCTCTATACGAAACGGATGGGAAGCGACCTCAGAATGCGCAACCTAGCCAGGAGATGGGTAAAGACAATGCAGAAGCGAGCGTGAAGTATCAAGGCATCGTGAGGAGTCAATCGAAGGAATCCTAGCATCAATTCGCCTCCCTAGAGAGTGCAGCCATTGCATAAGGCTTTCCACCATCAACAATCCAGCATCGCATGGCAGGCCGCAAACCTTAAATAGAGGGCCATGAAGAACAGCAACTTCCTACAAAAGTAGAAGAGGCAGCTGCTGTAGAATATTGTTTTACTTCCTTGGGGATATGCACTACGATACATGTTATGATACGACAAATTGTTCTCCAGATTCAGCTGCATTCTGTTAGACCAGCATTATACCCGGCGTGAAAGATTCAGCTAGGTACGGCATTCTGAGTGCTTTGCAGCTACGGCATTCTGAGTGCTTTGGTTAGCAACCCACAAACTTTAACCGGGAGGATTCAAACCGCAGTCCGATCCAACTCCGCTGCAACCTGAACAGCATAGTAGTACAGCTCCACCTCCACATCCTTTTGGACGTGTCGCTGCCTGTATATGAAACTTCAAGTGAACACTTGCATACCTAGGTCAAATCTCACCCCCATCCGCCTCGGTTCCCCAAGTTAGCTGCAGCCAGCTGATCAGACTGGACAGCATCCTGAGAACCTGCATAGATCTTGCTTGGGGGTGCTAGGAGCCTTAATTAACTAAGGTTGAACGACTTCCTTCGGTAGAGGCATTTAGAACTACTTCCCAAACAGATTATCCTCGTACCCAAGGTCAGATGGTACTCTAGGTAAAATATTAACGAAGGGGATGCCAGAGGAAGTACAGATGGCTGGATGAATAGGGGCTGGTAGACTAGAAGTTCCCAATCCTTACAGTTGTAACCTTCAACCATTGCAATTGGCTCTGCGAGGTAGATGCGGAGTATATACGCAACCATGAGACATTGCTACTTTAATCCCACTTTCATGCGTAACCTCGTGCTTCGGCCCGCCGGCTAGGTGGTCATAGGCATTCCAATTTTTTTCTGCTCACGGTCCAATAGCGATTCGACGGGAGCCCGTTGAAGAACCGGAATGTCCGGCTTGACGCACCACGCATGGATTAAATTTCAACGTTTATGATTATGAATTTTATGGTACTTGCTGTGCACCAAAAATCTTCAGCCGGGGATTCAAAGGCCAGAGGAAGTCAGAATTACCTTAAGTATAAATCGGGGGCATGTCAATTCTCAAACCCCTAGCTGCTTCCTTGCTCGTTTTCCCACCTAGGAACGTACCTAATATGTCTCACTAACTGCTTCATGCTTCATGCCTGACAATGATGATATCAAGCATGCTAGTAGGATTATATGTGTTACATGCACTGCAGCGTTAAGCTTCATCTGGAAGCCGCAGAAGCAAGTCTTAATTCAACATTTGATTAGAACTTGCGATATGAAAATATGTCGCCTGGCGCACGAAAATCTGCTATTCGCCTGTTGGCGAAGGTCGCATCAACCTACCTACAAGGATATAGGGCCGAAAACTCCGGCGGTCAGGTGATTTCGTTTCAATTACCATTGCCTATCAACTTGTAGCGAAGGGTCGGACCGAGACTAGATAAGTTGCATCACAGGGAATGTACCCCATTGTACATCAGAGCGGCCCGCAGGCGGAAGCTAAACAAATGGCAGGCACAGGGGCATAATCCAATCTTTTAATCACAAAACACGAAGCTGATGGCAGAAAAAGCAATGCCATAAAAAAAAACCTGGGAAAAGTAGAAGCAAAATATGCCATGCACAATCATTCAATCGTTAAGAAAAGCAACGAGGAGAACTGAACATAGTGGCACAACAAGGGGGACAAGATTATTCGTTCAAGGCCCCTGAACTAGAAGAGATTGGAAATCAGTCTTAAACTATTGGAAATAAAAAGAAAGAAACCCAGTCGACCCCTCAATCTGTGGCGATCATAAGCCGACAGCTGTATTTCATGTTAAGGGAGTTGGGTTTATCAGGATCGAAGGTTGAAACACGGCGTGATTTAAGCGTGTCTATTTGTCGTGTACACCGTCGAGTTAGAAGACCCCTCGCAATTAATATGGAGGAAGGTATAGTACGCACCTCCTCTACGCTTGACCTCAGCTGCCAGTGCATTCATATAATCTACCTCTTGTTCTTTTCCCGCCGTTTCTTCGCCTTCCACTTTCTTCCCTTCTAGGGGGAAAGGAGGCACATGGCCCTTTGAAACACCCCTGAAGTGCGCCGCGAGAACATCGACGAGGCGCATATTTCTGTCAAGGAGGGCTTCTGGGGGCTCTTTCAGAGGCCATTCGATAGGGGGCTGGTAAACTGTCAATGCTGTATGTAGCGGTGAGGGTGAAGGAACTCACCGATATCTCTGTGCTTTTCACCCCGCAGTTCCAAGTTTCCAAATTCCAGGTATCCTCTTCCAGGGCCGTGAAAAAAACAAAGATCGCGAGATATATTCCAAACCATTCGTCTGGGGGTCTTTTCAAAAACATTCGTGTCTGAAGCTCCGTAAGAAATTGAAGCTCCAGATCAGCGGTCTTGCTTTCAATTAAGGAATCAAGCTGCTGATTGAGCAGTATCGGAAGAGGAGTAATTCTAGTTGATGCCGAACCCTTTGGTGTAATGACCGTCATTCCAGGGGCATCATCGGGGTCAGTCTGAAGGTCGAGCCTCCAAGGATGCTTGAAGAAAACGAATTGTGCAGCCCAGATCCTAAGCGCCAATAGGGTGATGAGAACCTGTCATTGTAAAAGTCAGTACTTTCCTCGATTTGGCGTTTTCTCTTGCAGGCGGAATTAGCTGCCTACCCCCTCCGTGCTTTTTTTGTTATACCTGTAGGCAGCATTCATAGTATCAATGAAGACCTTTTCATGTCCGCCACTGCAAAGTTGACTGATGAGTAATGGGATCAAGTTGTCGAGGTATTCGTCGAAGCGCGGAGTTGCTAGGGCTACGGGCTCGTTGGCGGGCGATACCCCGAAAGGCGTGGACGAAATCCGGGTAAAGCCTGACTGACCGTTGCCTCTCCATAGAGCGTTCTGGAGCAAAGATGTGTCATTTGCAACATACTCATTCAGCAAAAGCGAAAGGGTCGGCAGGAAACCATTGGAGATGTGGACAGTTGATGTCTTTACTAGCCATTCCTTGATATTCTCTCTTTGCTGTGCGCAATGTGCTTTATAGAGTCCTTCAAATAAATGACTAGTCAGCATCCAAGAGACGTAGCTAGATTTCTCCAACATACCTCTAGAAAACACCTTCTTCTCCACGAATTGCATTGGCACACATACTGGCTGCCAGAGTGGTAAAGTTTGACATCTCTCACAAGGAAATCCCCCACGACACTTGAGAAAATGTAAGCGTGATATCTAGTAACCCAAGGGCCGTTCATTACCTTCTCTTTAAATTTTTTGCATCTGTAGCAAACGCCGTTAAGCCTATTTTGTTTCACGGCTGCCCTCTCTTCTTCTGGCATCGGTTTTCGTTTCGGCTTCTCCTTTTTCGGGGCTTCCTGGGGGGAACTAATTCCCGAGGAGTCGCCGGCTTGACTGATATCAATTGGAGTCAAGACATGACACCCAGGAATGTTACCGTGGTCCGGTGCTGAGTTGAAAGCACCTTGGCTCAGTTGCTGAGGCGTTTGGTGCGCGGAGTTTCGTCGAACTGCTTTCGAATTCAGTTTAGTCTTGTTATTCCTTAAAGCTCTCCGGAAGGGTTTTGGGGGTTGCGAATTCAGCCTTGGGTCGAGCGTACCAGGAGGTAGATAAACACTATTGACACCGTCCGGAGTAAAATATGTTGGCTCCCCCGAAGTTGATGGCTGCCCTGGCTCTACAACGAGAGAACGATTCAGATGGCTGAATGCGTCACTGAAAGGAGGCTGTATCCCATCGCCAAGCGGGCGGGGAGGGTTATTCTGGGTCCCTAAATTTCCTAAATCGGGGCTATGACTGCGTACTTCCTGTGAATACCTGTGGTGGTTTCGGAAACTTCCGTCGTAAAAATTATCGGTAGCAACGGCATCTCCCGAGTACCAAGCTGAATGGTGAGAGCCAAAATCCTCGGAATAATGGCGACCGCTATGAGTGAGATCGCTGTGGGAGGCAGGTTCATGACCGAAGAGTGACGGTGATGGTGACTCTGGCTGGTGTGTCTGTGAACCTGGGGGTAGTGCACTACGAGTGTTTTCACTTGTCTCGTAAGCCCGGTCATAGTTGTCTCGGGGGCAATATGGGTCTTTGTCTGGACTTCCAGGCATGTAGGCAGATGTCGAGAACCCTGGCTGGTTGAAAGCTGGGCTGACTTGATGGTACCCGGGTGATTCACAAAGTGGGACAGAAGAACCCGCTGCGTGTTGCGGGAAAAATAGGCCTTCTCTGACGTGGAAATACGGATCGACGAAAAGATTGAATCTATGGCTATTGAATGTTTCCCCACGCACTCGCCGCTCTTCGTCAGTTTCTAAACATTTAAAGCTCATTGAAGGGTCCCCGGGTGGATGAAATTCTACGAAATTGCTTTTGTGGGTCTATTTACCTTTGAGACCATGTTCCATGTATATGCCCTGTCGTAGGGGTACTTGCTTTCATTGACATGGCTCCAGTGGGAGGATTTCTATTAATGGCTTATTAGTTAGGCTTCCATATGCCACACATTAGCGTAGTGATGAACTGAGCGAGAGATCGAATGAGAGCCACTAACTTCATTTCACCTCCTGTGGCTTCTTGATCAAAACCAGGGGACAGGCGCTCGGTCCCACCAAAGTCCCCAGGCACTTCGTGAGCATTGGCTTCTCTGGAATAGTGAGATAGCTTAGGAGTTGGTATATTGTGGAGTGTAGTACCCGTTAGACTAGTACCTAGTCTACCCGTAGCACCAATTCGAGACGTCGCAATGCTATTACTGATATTCGCATTATCTGCGTCACTATAAGGTGCCATGCCTCCTAAATTCCAACTGCAGCTATCTCGTGACTTCATTATATTCTCCCCAAGAAGACCGTTACTGTGTAATGCTTTTTTCTCAGATTTAGGGTCTCGGATTTTGCGCATGCGTTTGCTTGTCCCTCTGCAGAAAGCTCAAGGTGAGGGATTGATCATGGGTCCTTGCCGGTCAATCGTAATGGGTAAAGCTCAGTGCAAAACTCATAACCTCATCGTACCGCCGATGCCACGGTTTTTATCTCACTTGCCGAAGGTCTTTATCACAAATTCCTATGCTCTGTTGCCGATGGTGAGAGCTCTTTGCTTTTCAGGCAATTCTCATATTCCGTCAAGAGATTCCGTCCCTTTAAAGACGATCAAAGTTCGAAAGGACAACAATAATCTGTGTGGTATTAGCATCTCTACAGAAAGATGTAGGAGATGCACTAACCTGTAATACCATCCCCAGCCCTCCTGATCACCTGCGACGGCTGACCCATACAGTCTCCTCCTCCTCAGTCGTCAGTACTCGCATGGCCATATGCAAGGGAATATGAATTGGTATCAATTAACGTAGGAAATAACAAAATCTAGGCCAACCTCCATCACGAAGAACTGATTGCGTGATTCCCGAGAAATCGTCGATCCCGAGACAGCTGTTGGGACCCGATTGAGTCCTTCCGCTTGCCCAAAGGTCTGATATGACCTCAATGTTCATCAAGATGCTGCATGTGCTCACAACCAAACAAAATTTATGTGCGCAGAACTTGCGATCCAAAGCTCGTTAAACGGGCGAATAACTGCAGGAAGCCAGAAACAGAGGCTCTGGATTCGTGATGAGTCTGGGTATCATTGGCTTTTCATTCTCCCTCGGACTTTTCCAAAGCCCTGGGCCGAAAATGGGGTCTATGAATGATATCTGAAGGCCTCGAGCTCGATCTCAACTGAGTGGGGATATGTCTAGAATTTCCTGAATGAGATAGTCTCGGCAGTCGCTCTTGGGGGGGATCGGTTGCTGCAGGCTTTGCCTAGCATGGGATAGTTTATTCACCTCAGCTCAGTGATCAAAGGTGGGGGGGGGAGCAGAGCAGCCAGGGGGTGTGGGTCCCAAGATGCAATGCCCAGAAGTTGAGGGAGTGATTCTGGGGTGGGTCTCGTCAGGAACAGCGGCAGTTGACGCCCTGCTCCGTGGGAGAACCGTGGGGATAACGATTGATGGAGAGCCACTAACATGCAGTTAGAGCTCGCGGGTTGTACATGCATATGCACAGCATAGCATCATGATCAGGAGCAGGACGGCACAAGCACGGGGTGGGGGGAATTGGGTGGGCTGCGTGTGGCTCATGATAGAAGCCACGGAGGCAGTTTGGTTCCTCTGAACTATGTACTTGAGGCGGTTGCGAGACTTATGCCTGAGGAACCTATTAAATTGGGGGGTGGGGGGTGTGGGGGGGAAGGGGGTGTGTTTGCTGTGTGCTCAGCAGAACTATTGAGGTACACTTACTGCACCGTACAATCAATCTCGTTCGCGTGCAACCAGACTACTCGTTCGACGCCGTTGACAGCGACGCTTTGCATGGGGGTCTCGGCGACACTTACCTAAAGAATTTATCCTGGAGCTTGCGCTAACTTGAGCCACGATCCCCAACTGCAATCCAACCTGCCGAGACTACCCTCGAGCGTACTGCACATATGATGCTCGCTCCCCTTTGCCCTGTGCGATGGTGAATGTTCTTCGCTCTGTGATGCTGGTGAGTACTGGCGTTAATAACTGCGGCTGCAGCTGGTTGCAATTGGAGATGGGGTTCTCCAGCCCCGGCGCTCGAGCTGGGCTCACAAAGCGTCAGCCACTCCTTGAGCTTTGGCCCTGTCTCTACCGTACCTGCTCCGCACCGGTGCTGGTTCTCAGCTCTCAATGTGCCATATTGGTATGGGAGGGACAGCTGCATGTGCCGTGGCGACGGAGCGAATTGTGCCATGGTCCCTACTTAACCGTAGTCTCGGAACCGCTAGCTTGCATAGTGGTTCTTGCGTCTTTTCCCCATACCCTTTGGCGATAATTGTATTGCATCAACGCCCCAAGACCTACTCCCACCAACACCCGCTCCACTGCTGGCATGCGCCTCCTCCGACCAGCTGCAAAACGCTTTATGCGGATAAATTTACATGTCATTTTTTGGCCTGTATAACCTTTTCTTTTAAACCCCTGCCACCTAGTCGCATATGGTTTTCTTTGGTCTATTAGCATGACATTTGCACGAGGCTATACCCATATGAAGCTCCCCACTCAAGTTTGAACCTCTAGGCAGAAAGCTCAAGCTGGAATATGCTGGAGGGGCTTGCACTCAACTACAAATGCGAATTAAGGTTCAATCGTTAGAGTGAACCTGCGACGTTGGTCATCACATGGTATTAGCTTCGCTTACAATGTTTCTGGTACTCCGAAAGAGGCCCGGCGTCGACTTCCCAAATTAAGGACAGGCTTGCCACCCACAATTGTTGATCCTCACTTGCTCCCGCGCTTTCACCGCACATACAAGGTCTGATATTAACCCCAACACCTATGGAAGGCTCTCGACGCACATTCCAGGTCATGGAAGTTTTCTATCCCCGCGAATTTGAATATTTTAAGGCCCTAGCTTGCGTGAATCCTTACACTGTCCTTCTTCTCCGTCCTTTTAAAACCTGGCTGATTTTCTAAGCCTAGCCTTACGCAGATATATAAACGTCATAGCTCTCTAGGCCCGTAAAGGCGTCATAAAGTCCATTGAATGGTTGCAGAAATCACCTGCATTGCATTGTTTTCCTACTCCTCTTCGTTTCTTCCGGGCTCTAGTTAGATTCCATTCTTGGGAATTGGAACGCAGAAATGAATGAATGAATCACAGCAGATCTCCTATTTTACACAAGCAAGTCATTGTTCTCATATTTTTATCAGCCCCAGTATTTACCCAATGAAAGAGTATTCCAGGGGCAAGCTGGTTTGTGAGAAACCCACAGTTGTTCTTAACTAGAGTGTTCAAAAAAACTGCAGTATGTATCTCTTACCAGAGGGCCTCTAATCTTGATTTATCAACTGACATGGCATATCAGGTTACTCCCAATGCATCGTGATTCTACTCTACAATATAAAGCACCAACAATTCGCTTTCCCAATGTAGGTTGGTGGGGCATCCCGGAGGGATCCCTTCAGAGTACTGGCTCCTGTATACGCACTCAAGAATGCGAAGCATAGGCGAGGCAATGTTGGTATTTCACGGTGGCCATTAAAACACGTACGATAGATAGCAGAATTGACGATGTTTCATGTTCCAAATCGGGAACCGGGGGTCGGGGGAACTCATTTCGAGCCTGTTTACAGTCGTCAATTTGACGCCGGTCCGGCACGGGATGCCAGTTTCATTCTGGCACATGTTTATCCTGAGGACCTATGATGCTGCTAACACGAACAAGAGCATATATAGTCTGGTCACAGACCTAATAAGCAGCTTACTATTGTATCCCTACTAATATCATATCCCGTATACCTTAGCTGCAATTATTATATTAGGTTGTCCTAGCTATGTTGCCGCCGTTTTAACAGCCTTGGCACAAGTGAACACTGACGTCCACAACTACCACAATAGGTAACTATATTTCTGCTGCATGTGTGCCGAGACTAGGCTTCTACATACCAACCAGGTACTAAGTACGTAGATGATACCCTACAAAGTAAGGAGGTACCTAATGATTTGGATTTATTACGCTATGACAGCTACACGTAATATTTGATAATCTGGTTGGAAAATTTCATTCATGGGTAGATAATGAGGCTCGATACTTTAAGTACCTAGGTTTTTATTGTATCTATTTTACCGCTCTCTCCCAGATTCTTTCCATTTGACTTAGTCCTGTGTGATTTACTTGCCTACATTAGTTTAATATATTGTATTACTCTGATTTAATTCCCCCAAAGTTCGGTTCAGTACATCCATGCAGGCACGTGATGGCCAGCTCACCAATATAGAAGGACCTTGCAATGGGTGATGTGGCGCTAGCGCTCCGCCAATCTGCCTCGTGCCGTATTGCATGACCCAATTATTAGCAAGACAATTAAATTGTCTCGGGCCACCGATGATGAAGCTTTGAAGATACCAAAAATCTGTAATATCAAACATCCCGTGAGTAACTCGACACTCTTATGAGACTTCACGAACATTAGTGTAATCCAGGGAATGCTATGTATATTATATATATATTAGAGTCGTATCATCTAGCCGTGGAAAGACAGCTACAAGACTTATTGGAAGGGGTCCTATTTGCGGCTATTTCAACATTTATTTTTCCGCTCTCTCTCTTATGTTTCCTCTTCATCTGGTAATTACACACTTATATATATTGGTATATTTCTCTCGAGCCCACCAGCTAGGTACATTTATCCGAAACTTCTCCAGCGAGTAAGCGTGTTTTTAAAACTCAATTCAATCAAATTTTCAGCCAGTGAGATCGTTTAGAAAGACACATATAATGTATATTCGATAAGTTTTATCAGTAGTAGTCCTGTTAGCCTTTTTTTGTGCATGGAATCACGGGAATGTACCAAATGGCCTCTTACCTAACGAGCTCACATGGGACACTACTGAGTACGAAGTACCTGAGAAAGTTTCCATGGGAGGCTATCCATCTTCTCCTCCAGTGATATGAAGTTGTATTGTACAATGCGTGGGGGAAGTTATGGTGCACCAACTTGCAGAATATTCAGCGTACCATAGCTTTCCTCATCGCACTGTATAAACATTCTACAACTCATGATTGCTGAAGCTGACTTGCTTGACACGTCGTAACTAACAACTAGGTTTTGTGCTGTTAATACTGAAAATCTCATCAGTATAATAAGAAATACTAGGAGTTGCATTGCATACACTTTTCAACACCAATGCATGCATATTACACTTCCGGGCTATTGCATATATATGCTTAACCTCCTCTCTTACCTCAGAAAGGGCTTCAATGAGAGTCATGAGAATTGACTAGATACTAGAGATATATAACCCACTCATCAGATACACTCACCCAGATTCTATAGATGATATCTGCATTCACAGGCGCACTAGACACACTAGACACGAATTGACGTATCACGTACCTCAGGGTAACTGACAGACTGTCCTATTGTTTAACAAGACTACCAGTCTAGGGGCCATGCCATTCCAAGAATTAGTTATGCCAGATATCTTTAAGGAAGCGTGCAAGATATTTAATTTGCGAGGATCAGTTTCCTCGGATTCAGCGCAGCTGCTGAACGTGCGTATGAGAGCAAAATCCTTTAACTAGAAGAAAGCTTAGCTACTGTCATGGTTCAAAAATAATAATTAAATACTAACCAATTTAATTAATTATTCATTAGTACAATACTAAGATAGGGTTCAAATTTGCTGCATGAGCTTGGGTTCAGGGTGATAGTGGAAATTATGCAACAAATAATTTTTGAAGCTTCTTGGGAGCGTTGTATTCTTCTTGAGATTGTGGTTTTGTTGTTACAAAGTAGAGGCTGGGAATGAGACTACCTAGTCTTGTCTCTCTTACTACCCACCGCGAGCCTTTGAATGGGAAACGACGCTTCGATATTTGCTAAAAGAAGGCTATGGAAACCTAGGAGCCTGAGGCAAGACAAGCCAATAATTATATATCGGCACTGGTAACCATTTATCTGCACGCTTATTGAAGGCCTGAACAATTTGGCAGATCTAGAGTATATACATGGTACCCATGCTGACGAAAGTTATGTATGTCCGTCAGGTGAATATTTCCCAACCGGGTGCAACTGGGACAGAGTCAGCTGACGGACATACACGTGTACTTTCTGGCTTTTTCCAATTTTTTTAATTAACTCAGTACTCCTATGCTAACTGCGACCCCAGTATGGGGATCACGATGAGCTACCAAGAAAGCCGGGTGCATCCAGGACAAGGCAAGTTAATCTGCCAGGTCCGGCGCCAATATACCGCAATGTAATGACAAGACTCAAGTGCCGCGATGGCAAAGACAATATTGCGCACCAAAATCAAATAAACTCAACTCCGGCAAGCAGATACAGTGAGACAAATAGACTCAAGTAAACTCCAAACACTCCCAAACTAAGCGTGGAGGGGACTCCCTTTTTCTCTCTTCTTTTTTCCCACCTTCCCCCTGAAACCTCCTCAACTCATACTGCCATTAACCGGGTATGCCAGATGACCCCAAAAGGCCTGACTGGAGCCCGGCCCAACACAATATGAGATATGAAATGCGAGAATATCCCTTTCCTACAGAAGCCATAAACAAAGACAACCAAGGAAACGAAACCAATCGAAGGAAACGGGACCTCCAGCCGGCACTGCTAGATAGCCCCGAGGGGCCTGACTGAGGTCTCCACAAAGAACGGTTATCTGCCGCCTCGCCCGGCGAGTTGACGATATAGGAACCCGAAGAAAGTCTCCACGGCTTCCCACCTGTCTCCGTCCTCCTCCGTGTACTTTCTGGCGATATGAGTATGCACGTAGAATCTGCAACATATTTAGATGGGCTAGCTCAAACTTCTCAACCAACGATTGGTATTCACCTGCACGGTGTGGGCTGCAACTACCTTTTTTTATTTAAAAAAATACTCATTACTCCTATTCGGTCCCAGTAAGGGGACCATGAGGAGGCTGCAACTACTCATACAACTACCACTATTGCATAGGCACGAACCGCCCGCCCGTAAGAAGAGTAGCTATGCCTTGAAGGCTGTTCGATCTGGGTCAGAAATAACGGCCACATATCTACTTACACGCCAGCTTACATTCTAACTAATAGGATACCTACCGTATTCACGAACCGGCGAGCAGTGGTAGCGCATAATCAGCTATGTATAATGGACCAGCAAATTGCAATGTTCTCATAGACAATGAAGCCTTTTAAATATATGTAAATATGTACGTATCAACAGACCACCTGGGCTCTGTACCACCCTAAGCGTGGTTTCAGGTCGTCAATGGGCCGTAAAGGATACATAAGTACAGTAGTATAAGTAGCAGGCTGGTGTCTTGTGATGTCATATCGAAGCAGAACATTCCTAAATCTCGCAGCTCTAATGGGTATCTAGCAATTGTATCTCTAAGCTCGTGCTTGCATATATTTTGCTCTAGATATATATATGATGTAGATTGAGACGTTGCCGCGTTACTATGTAGCCTGCCGTAGTTAGGTTGCCAGCGGGTTTGGAACCCGACCCTACGGCCGGCCTACTCCTTCCTGTGTATGAACAAACAAGGTTTGATGAACTATGGCAGACCGGGCCGTTCATAGCCTAAGGCTCCATTCCATAGATGTACAGACTTCCCCCCCCAAAAAAAGATGAGCTGTTACACGTCCCACAGCTCCGAGGCCAGCTTCTGGCCGATACTGCCTGCGCCGGAATCAATGATAGCCTAGTTGTATATATTTGATATAGGTCTAGTTAGGTATATTGTTATTGATCAAGTGCGTAATGTACCAAATCCACTAATTAATTGCCCGCGAGGGGCATAGTGCGTATGCCTCCCGCGGCCCAGAACATATATCATTGTAAGCTTCCAATCATACCCATCGGAATGTTCCATAATTTTGAATGCACTCGCACCCGTACCTACGTGTCACATGCACCTTGAGTTCTCGGACTCGGAAGCTCTGCTCAGATGTATGTATAAGCACTGCGTGCACCCGGCCGGCGGCTCTTCATACGTCGTGCGTAATATACTTACAGTATTGATAGGCGACTATATCAGACAACGCTACCCTGAGAAGGCAGTCCATGGTGGCAGTCTAGAGTAACAACAATTACTATGACCTTGAACACGGAAGATCATTCATACCAATGTTATGCTTCTATTGCGGCGAGTCGATCCTTATTTGGGACGCCTGGGCTGAAAGATCAATGTTGGCCGATGGCCATTTGTACCTAGTTGCGTGAGGTGATCACATAAATGACATCGATTTGGAATGAAACTTTTCAGGCTGGAGGTCTTTAGTTGCGCGCTGTCTCTAGAAACATAAGAACATGGGTTCGGGGGACTCGAAAAGGAATCGGCGAGTTTCCCCGTCGCAGTATTATAGACTACTAAGTAAAGGCGTGTTGTCTCACCAGCAAATCAGGTATCAGCACACCGGTTCAACATGCAATGTTGAGTTGGGGTTGAGATCGAATAATATGGTACCTAGGTACCTGCATATTACAATGAAAAGAACTAAGGCTGATTTGAAGCATGATTCACCAGCCTCGAATTATAATAGATTTTAACGTGAGCTGTAGGTAAGCCTTGATATCGAATTGACAGAAAATCATCAAGGGTCTGAACTGTTTTAGCTTAACTATCTGCAGCCGTACAGACGTAAAGCATGTGCCTTGGTTACACCATGCTATAGCGAAGTAAACAAATGCAGGGCTGTCAATCGCAATTGACCAAAGTTGACCCCAATATCAGTCTCTTGTATGACAAGCGGGGTTATGTTCCAGAATCTCATTTCGCAAGCGACATCCACTGCTGTGCTTAGCCGAATCAAGGAAACATCAACGTTCGGCATCTCGTGGTGGTCGCTGGGGGGATTTCTCATGTCCTCGGATACCGGAATCTCTCGTCATCATATCATCATATCATCGGTTTGGCAGCGGTCTTCAAAATTAAGAATCACCATGCTTAATTTATAGATCTGAATAATGAGAGCCGCGATAGTATCCTGAGTCCGCCTTGCATGGTAGTTCCAGACGATGTCGGAATTTCAGGGCGCTGGGACGCGTGACAGCACACCGAACTGTAGATAGGTACCCCCTTATACCTCTGCTGAGGCCGGAACTCTACTCTAACCTCTACCCCCTTTAAAGCGCCACAAATAATGGAAGACACTCGTGATCACGCAGGCTGAGCTCTGGTTAGGTACCTATCCGAATTTTCCGTTCCCCATGCGCGTTCGATGGACGGTTTCCTGTGTACCTAGACAGTACATCCATTGGCGGACGAGATTTACAGCACCTGCAAGCTGGCTATGTACTCACTGTATTTCGTACCAACTACTGCAACTAAGCCGCAATTGCAGAGCCAACAGGACCACGGTAATGGGCTGAAACTAAGCTGTACGTATGTTCTATGACTGCGTATATGCGGTGTATATTACCAAATACCCAATTACAATGGACAAGTATCCATGGAAGATTCATTAAAGTACAGGGGAGCTACCAAAAGCTTTCTAGACCAGGCTTGCCTATGAGGAATAGATAAAAGGAAACCCATAGTCCTTTCCACCAGGTACTTTTATTATTCTAATCGGTGGAGACCAGCTAATAGCTCGCGGATTAGCTTGACCTTCCATCCAACATTGCCATTTCTACTCGAGCTGCTGTGTATTTGAGATTTCGTTGATTGGATTCACTAACAAGCTTCAGCGTCCTTCAGATTCAAGGTATGCATTCATGATAATTTTTTGGTCTAGAGGAGAATATTATGAGTCATCTAGCTCGCTGCATCCCACTCTAGCCCCCCAGAAGATGTATATTCTTGCACGTAATGTTTCCGCTAACAATTTCAGGCTGACAAGAGACACACCGGGAAGAAGCAGTAGAAAATATGCCTCACTACACTGCAACTGCAACTCCCATCGAGTACTCTACCTGTTCCCCAAGGCGTTCTAGTGAAGGTCGGGTCTCACTTAGAGCATATTCCCGTGGACACCGCCGTGGGGATTCGGGATACCGTAGCTACTATGAAGCCGAGAATGACGAGTTCTCGGAACTAGAAGAAAGGGAGCAGAGGCATGCCTATCGGTCAAGGCATCATCGGACCCCCGGCTTATACGATCGTCAATCTCCAGATAGCCCAGTTGATGATCGATACACGTACGGGCTCGAGTATTCTCCTGCAAGGGCTCCCGATACTCATCCAGAGGGCATATCGGTGCCGGCACCATATTCCGCATATGCCCTTGGAGCTGCACCTGCGCCAAAAATCACCGTAAGCGCGTACGATTACGAAGGATATGAATATACACATCAACCCCAACAACCAGATAGTCATATATACCAACAGCATCACAAGAGATATCCTGAACATGATTATTCCGAGGAGGATCCTCGTGGGCCAGTGCCTCAAGATTCATACAGTGGACACCGTGTTTATTCCCCTGAGTCTCCCCATGATCCTTACCACTCTAATAACTCCTATTCTCGTCACCACAATCACCCTCAAAGTCCCACGTCGAGCTCTCACCACCTTAAGAGAATTCCCTCCTCGGTGTCAAAATATTCAGACAGGTATTCGGCGTCTCCGCCGTCACCAACGGAGCCAGAAACATCGAGGGGGGTGAATAGTTATGGGAGGGTGCCACTATGGTATGAGGAACGGGTAGCATTTACAAGATATACTTAGTGTGGATTCGGTTTATGGTAGGATGTGGATATCCATCGGGTTATCATAGCTGGGAACATAAAAGAATAACATGGAACAAGCAACAGAAGGTTGTATGACTGCAGATATTACCCAGAAGGAGAGTATTATACTGGGCTTGAGTTCTCTACTCCACTTTTACTCTTGCCATCATGCCTTTGAAAATCTTGTATTTGGCACGGTTCTTCAATTCAGTGATGGGGGGAATATGAATGTCAAACCGCTGTTTGTGCATGGAAGAACAGGTAGCCGCCTGGGGCAAGAATATCTTCTTTTGTCTCTGCCTTATTGGCAGTGCTGAGACATCGGGGGCAATTAGTTAGAGATGTTTTGTAGTAGAAGTGTGGCCCGAAGGAGTATAATGGGAGCGAGGAAAAGGTTCTCACGATGTGTAGTTATTATGCCGAACATCTATCTCCACAATGGAACCTCAAATCTAGATTCTGCTGGACCACGTGAAGTGTGTTGGTGATGCGTGTGTAAGAAGGTTTGGTTTCATGTATTTATATATGTACTGTATATCAGACCAAACCTGAGGCGAAAGGCGCTCTACTATGAAATGTGAAGTACTTACAAGTTGTTTATGTGTGACAAACCATTATTTCTTACAACTGGTGGGAATCACAGGATTTCTATAATAATCAGACGCACATGCCATACGACTACTTACAGGCTACGTAATATTGTTTTTCTTTAAAGTCTAGTAGCTGGCCTGGCTATGACCGAGGGCTACGTATATAATATGATATCATAATAAAAGATGGTGGGTAGTCATTTTGAAGGATTGATTATTCTTCGAGAATTACTGCCTTGGGCGAAAAATACATAGAAATCTAAAATGGGAACTTCAAGTGTCCGAGGAGAAAGAAATGTGGTAAGTATCAACCAGAGATATATCATAATAGACCGTGTCAAATCTAGTTCTATGCCTGTAAAGATTAAATTCCTCGTGGAACCTGATTCATTGTGATGAGTGGAGGTTCCAATAAAATGTTCTCTTTCCTCAGAACAGAAAGCATGGAGGGCAGTAGATCTACACAAAAAGAAGAATTCGGAACTATCCCCCAGTCAAACTTGCGCAGTTGCAGTTTGATTCTCTAGAAGGACTACAAGACTATGGTGTTCACTATGGCGATAACTGCGAACTTTTCGATACCGGGTCGCATAGGAATGCCTGACAGTACGGCACTTGTCGAGTCAGGGTAATTTGTAGTTCCTGCAGTTGCAATTTGTTTGGTCAATTTGTTTGGTTCTACCTACATCCTACGTGCTTGGGCATGGGCTCCCAGTATGAAGAATATTTCACACTTTCCCAATGGCCTAGCTGATCTCTCATCGTTGTGAAAGCCTTGCTTCGAATGATAAAGGGAGGGCAGTTTTTCTTCATAGCACATGATTCTTAGGCTTCCAATCGTGAGATCGCACTCGCTGCAGTCACGTGTTTGCCCACGCGAAATGTAAATTTACCCGGGAGTGCCAAGACAAGTAGATTAAGTCCCAAGATCATCATCCCTCTGAAGTATTTTCAACATCTCGACACTGTGCAGCTACCGTCCCTGTCTTCCTGCTGTCCTTACACTACTTGTGCTGACGTCCCCTGGAGGTCTGAATAACAAATCTAGGACCGCACAAAGACAAGCCTATCTGCATTCGGACAGTTGGAAATCCGGGAGACTAGGGTAGGGGCTGGGGCCAGAATTGACGATTGTCTCGACTGCTAGCTAGTGAATAGGTAATTGTCATTCTCCGTTCCCTCCTCAGAATATATGCAAATGGGCCCCCTAGATCTACGTTAAGACCTCTTCCCTGTGATGCTGATCTGAATATTGTGCTTAGAAACCCCCGTAGGGCATCTCCACCATAGCAGCAAACATAGCCATGGCGCTACCACAACCTTTACTCCCCCCCATATACAAGCTACCGCCCGAACTCCTGCTTCATGTATTCACATTCCTCGCTCATCCACCATCCCTCATCACCGCTGCTCTCACATGTCGGTCTTTCCACCAACAAATCTTCGATATCTCCGCGGACAAGTACATCTGGAAGGAGGCAGCAAGGGCAGTTTGTGGGTTCGGTGGCAAAACTGATAAGTCTGGAGACATTGAAGGAGATGATGCCAATTATCTGGAGGCAGTGAGGGGTGGGGTTCCGGAATCCTTGGATGAGCTGTGGGCTATTGGGGTAGGACCTGTCCTGATTGACGTTAAGGTGCCAGAGGGGAAAAAGGCATCACTCAAGGGTAAAGAAAGGGCAGTGGATGCAGATGATGCTGCAGCTAGCACAGGTGTGGTCGTTGAATTGAAACCGATGTACAGGGAGATGTGTAAGGCACAAATGAGATGGGAAAACTATTTCGGGGCTCAGAAAGGTGCAAAGGAAACGACCAAGGAAGTTGAGAAACTGGTAGATACTACTCTCCTTTCTTTTCAGGCGAAACCTATCATACCATCCTCAGTTTCTGAGGTTATCTCGACAGCTGCAGAGGCCATCTCATCGAAGGCTGAGGGGACGACTCGACAGACTTCTCGGAGGTCCGCGAGGATTGCAGTCAAGAAAAAACAGGCAGAGCAAGCAGCAGCTAAAGAAGAAATGCCCTCCGTTGCTCCAAAGCGGGCCATAAAGCGGAAGTCTACCGGTAGCGATCATGGCGAGTCTTTACCGTCAAAGACAGCGAGGAAGGCAAAGGCTCCCCGGTATGGTAGGGTGCACACCTCACTTCCATCACTCTCCACTCTCCCACCGAACCTGGTCAAAACGCACTACACCAAACGTATCTTCTCAATTGTCCACACAGAAACAGAGGGTTCTCGATCTGAGTTGGAACCCCCTATAGTCTCAGTGAAAATGCCCTCATGGGGTGAACAGTTGGACAGCTATCCACTTGGAAAGCAGTCTATGACCTTGACCCTCCATGAGCAAAGGCAGAGTGATACGAAGCGAGACAAGCGGAATCGAGAGTTGGCGCAAGGCGGAGTCAGGGATAACATCGCATTCTTCCTGTTCTCGGATGATCCGAGAATGCTATATGGTGAACGAGGAGCTATTAATGATGATTCGAGGTACACCGTGAGAAGAGGAGTCGTAGGAGGATCTTTCGGAGCACCACCGCTAGGAGAATGCATTGTCGTTAACACGAAAGCTCGCACTGGCAAGATGGCTGTGATAACACAAGAGAAAAGTCAACAGGAGAAGGATGAAGATGGTGATATAACAATGGTAAGCGGGCAGGAGAATGGAATTGGGTCCCGACTCCAAGAAAGCGCTTCTACAGTAACAAACGGCCTTTCAATAATCGAAAGGACACGGACCGCCATCTATGGGTTGAGCGACAAAATTAGGGATGTATCGACCGAGGAATTCTATGGGCTATATCGCATGGATCAGCTACCTGAGAATAACGAGCCTTGGCTACACCAAGGAAAGTCATACTCAATTGCTACAACGGAATTCATTAGACCAGTTCCTTACACAACTTGTTTTCCTTCTTTCAAGAAGCTTGATCGAAACAGGACATTGAAGAAATCAATTGTCGAGCACTTTCCATCGCTGAAAAACATTTTGGGAATGGATGAACAGAGTACTACCGGGTTGTCTACGGATGGAACAGCACTCCCAATGCCTGACCTCGGACTTGACTATAATCGATTGCAAAAACTAGGGTTGTCCAATCTCCAGCTAAACAGGTGGGCCAAGAATAATATCCATTCTGACGCGAACCTAAGGCTGGTACCTGAACTCAGAAAGATAAAAGAGAAGGATGGGAAGACTATATCTGTAAATGAGGAAACATTGCCTGCTATATTCCTCGGACGCACACCACCAGATCTAGCTGGGCTTGAGGTCGCAGAAGTGGAGAGGCTGACGGTGGATTATGATGATAATAATAATGAGCTCGAGGTTAAGACAAAGGTCAATCTTCGCTGGCGCATGCCAAAATGTCAGGACCTATTATCCTTGAAGCCGCCGTTCGAACGGCCATCTTTGGCCATGCCACCACCTCCTGCGAGCTCCACAGCAGGCCCATCAACAGCAGCAGCCTCTACCCCCATTGGAACTGCATCCGCCTCGGCACCTGGTGCCACTACAGCTTCCACTCCCGCTGTGCATATCCATCCTTTCGCGCCTATCCCCCCATCGCCTTGGGCAATTTCCCATCACATTGCATACCATTATCAGAACCAACCGCATAGTGCTTCCATGAACATAAACGCTATTTCTGCAGTTGGCGCCATCACCAGCGCAGATCTTGCACATCTCCTGTATACTGTACCGGACACCGAGACTACTTGGGAATTTCGCTCTCGCGGGCCCTATCTTGTTTCATGTGACGACAATGACGGTGTAGCACCCAGTACCTTGACCTGTTTTCGCGCTCGCCCAGGTCATCAAGCTGGAGAGATGGGAGATATGCTATGGCAGCGGCTTCTAGCTGTACCACTGCACTACAAGGACGCGCGACTTAGCGTTTCTGCAGAACTCCGCACAAAAGAGCAGCTTCATAACTTGATGCACGAGTTTTACTACATGGATAACGACGGATTTCGGTTGACTAGTAGCATGGTCATATACGCAACCCGTCGACACATAATTTCTCCGCAGCTCCTCATTCAACATCGGAAAGAACTTGCACGGGATGTGGCAGCTGAATTTCAGGCACAGACGCAATCTGGGTTGGAGCGGACTGCAACACAGCGGGCAGAAGCGTTAAAGCGAATGAATGCATTGTCACAAAGGATGAATAGGGATAAATGGGGAACTGGGACGGCGACAGGTTATAAAGGCTGTTGCGAATTTTGGTTTTTCGCACTCGAAAATGGACACACCGTGAAGATTGTGAGTTTGAAGGAGGAGATTAGAGAGGTGACTGGGGCCTGGAGAGGATGGGTAAATTGGGATGTGAATGACGCAGGTGGTTTGGTGGCAAGTGTAGGCGGGATTATGGATACGAAGTGGAAGGAGGTAGTGAGGAAAGTCACTAAGCTTGGTGAAATGCCTACCATAGGAAAGAGTGCTCAAGGAGGGGACAAGGGGAAGAAAAAAGATAAAGACAAAGGCAAGGGGAAAGGGAAGGCAAGTGCGCCGAATGTTAAAACGAGATCTCGCGCGAAGGCGAATGAAAATGGAGATCTAGAAGGATTTGAAGGCGATGGAGGGACCACGGACTATGATGACGAAGTGGCCAATGGCCCACAGTGTAATTGCCCGGCTTGCAGCTCTGACGTTTTTTTTGATGGGTACGAGGACGTGTACGGCGATTACTCGGATTATGATGATGAATTCACTTCCGACGAGGAACCTTTGGATCCCAGACCTGCGGCTAGAGAGCCACAGTACCACCATAGATATCTCTTCTGCTGGGATTTCAAAGCTCACTCCACCGATTCCTCGACGTCCTCCAACCCTGGGCTTGAACTCCTCCCCCTTCCATCCCGAACTTGGTGGAATAACGACTACGATCATGGCGTCTATGTCACGTTTTCACCATGCAGCAGGTATATCGCAGCATCATCAAACTTCCGCTTTGCTCTCTGGGATTTGGAAGACAAGCTCGATAAGTTGGGAGAACGGCATGAAGACCTACAGTATCCAAGATACAGGCGAGGCGGAAATTCCATTGATTCTAGTAGAACGCAGATGAGCCTCTTGCGCTCTCGGAGACCACAGATGTGGAAAGTTCCCAAGATGGACCTCCATCGGTGGACTAGAGGAGGTCTTTTTGATACCTGGCACGATCGAGAACATTATTCAACTCAAGCAGAGGATCTCGATGAGCTTGTGTGTAAGCCGTTCAACGGGATTTGGGTACTTTGGGAGGATGTAGCTATTCCCCGGAAATATCCTATCGCCGACACGGCCTCTTCACCGTCTCCGACCACACTTGGAAAGGGTGTCTCGTTCATCAATAGCATTGATTTAAGGCGTTATGTTGATGGTGTGGATATGGGTGCCGATCTCGAGCAGCGAATGGAAGACTACCACAATACGTTGCAAGTGATATATGAAGAACGGCAAGATGAGATTGATGAGGCCGAAATGGCTGATGATGATGATGATGCTTGGCTCGATGATGATAGTTTTGAGCACCAACATTTTGCGATGTATCACGCGCAGTTTGCAGCTATGCATCCGGGAATGACAGATGAGGATGATTGGGGTGGTGATGATGATAATGATGATGATGATATTGATGATGGTGATAGTGGTGGTATTGGCGGTGATTATGGTGATGATTTGTCAGGTGACTACGACGAAGATTATGAAAATGAGGATACATATAATGTGTTTGGGATGTTGCAGGAGCTCCTGTAGCTGCCGGTGCGGATGTAGGATTAGGTAGGGGCCGCGAATGCTGGTGAGGACAATGGCAATGTAGAAGATCTATTCGCCATGAAAGACTCTGTATGTCGAACGGTCCTTCTATATCTTCGTTGCCTTTGCCACCCTTCTTTCTTCGAGCTCCCCGTCTAAGAGTACAGTCTTTATTGTTTACATTGGCTTCCCTAAATTTGCTTTGATCTTCCTTGTTATTTGCATTTGCTGTCAAAGGTGAACTTACCCTATATACATGGAATTTTTTCCTTGACAAGGGGGGCGTTTTGATGTTGATATGTAGTTATGGCTATTGGCTGATTTTATATATGCATTTGCGGGTGGATGATTTTGCTTATCAGATAGAACGAAATACTTTGAGACTAATATCTCTGTACTGTAATTTGGGTATCGGCTTGGAGATCATTCTTTGTGTCATATATCGGGGTATTGTTGTTGATGCACCGGGAGGGCTTGCGTGTAAGGAAAGGACTTGATATTCAGCACCTGCAGAGAATTGCTGTATTCTACTGTATCGTAGGGTCCATTTCACTAGTCTGGCTGCTCAAATCCTCCTAGGAAGCCAGTATTGGGGGGGGGGGGCATGGGCTGGGTATGTATACAAATATACTGTGGAATAGCACAGCGAGCGATACGTGCAGACGTCAAACGACGGAGGGAGGATACAAGCCAACGCTGTGAGGAAATAGGCGTGATATTGAATGCTTCAGGTATTGTTTGATGTGTTAAACGTGACCCTAACCCAATGAACATTACCACGTTGACTGACTAAAATAACGTTTTATATCGCCAATTACGTGGTATATCTGAACGTCGGTCTGATATGCCCCCGAGTCAACACGGGCGCCGAGGAGGTAGCAGGGGATGGTGAGCGCTTGAATTTGTGGGGTGGTCCAGGCGGTGCTGAGGGAAGTTGATTTGATGATGGTGGGGAAAAAGGTTGAGAAACCGTAGAGCATGGTGTCGACTCCGAATTGCGCGTTGGCGCTGTGCGGGAAGGGGCAGTTAGTAGGTACTGAGTTATGTAGGTAGGGAAAGAGGGAAAGTGGGATGACTCCCTATGAACCACATCAATTCACTCGTATATTGGAATAGAACTCTTCGACGGAGGAACTTCCATTGCCTTCTTCGTCTGCCATTTCCCGAAGCATCTTTTCCTTCATCAATAGCCTTTCCCCAGGCGTCAAGTAACCTGCATCAACGGGGTCGTCCCCAAGGACGATGCCAGCACCCCGAGCTGCACGGTGGGAATGCCCTCGAGAATGAGAATCCACCGCCACCTGCGGCAGTAGCGGGATAGGGTTGTCAGTAAAGTCGACAATTGGGCTTTCGAAGCTGGGAAACAATTTGGGGGGAGGTTGGAGTTCAGGGTAAGTAAGGTATTGGAAACCTACCCTCGCATACCAACTACCCCATCCATAAAACCTATACAATACGCAAGTAAACCCTCACCGTTACGTCAGCTACATTTGCCGAACAGGGTCCAAGGCTGGTTCATCTATTCAAACCCCACATGCCCCAGCAAGTGCTATGTACCCGCCATGTATCCGAATTTGCCCATGCATGCATGCCTTAAATAAATTTCACTAACTCCAGAATTCCCTGAACGTACCTGCGCTAACGAATAGATATCCTGAGTAGCCCTCAATTATATTAGGATATTGGCCTGACCCCTTAAAGAAGGCCCTGTGTGAGTAGGCAGTGGCTACATACCAATCCTCAACTCCAACTCCCTTTTTGTATAAAAAAACGTTAGATAAACCTATACATCCCGGAAATAACCGAAGGCAAAGTCAGCTCACGCATTTCCATAGCATCAGTTCCTTTCCCCAGCTTCATCAATCACCAATTATGCCCAAATTAATCTGATGCATATCCCACTATCCATTCTTATATGCCAATCTCCCCCCAGTATACTCCGAACGACTAAAAATCAATCGACCCACGCCATTCACCTGGCTCTTACTCCACACCCCATACCTCTTCCGAAAATAAAAGGAAAGTAAAAGAATTAATTCACCGTCAACCCCGGAAAAAACCCCGCCTCCAGAGCCCCAAAAGTACATAAGTAACCTAACCCCCACTAACCCCTTATAATCCCTCACCACTCCCGTAAACATTGCTCCCTGGATGAAACTTCTTTAGCACAAGATTACTCGGAATTTCAAAAATCTGTCTCAGATATATGTTAGACCAACATTCCCGGGGTAAGGATATGCAGGCCTTACGATATAAGTGACAAATAACATCGACACCGCGACCTGGAACTGTACTCCTATCAATCCTAGATCTTCTTCAAGACCGTACAGACGAGCGTTACTGATGTTAACACGGTCGAGGAAGGAGAATAGGTACAGCGTCATGACGAGTGGGATTATGTTGCGGTCGTGTTTACGGACGAGCTCTTTCTCAGAGATGGCCTCTGCGCCCTGACCATGGGGTACGGGTGGAGGTGAGGGGATGGGTGATTTTGGGTGGGAAGGGGAGATTGAAGGATATGGCACTTTGGATACTCCCCCTTGATATAACTTGCAATCGGTAATACAACTTGGTATCATAATTGAACAATTACAGATTTAGGTATGGGATATCGGTGAATCAAGCTGCCTGAGGGTGCTCTTGCTTTGATTGAAGGCTGTCGTGGATATTACCTAACGCCCTCGTTGCAATTGTGTTTTCTCCAGTGGTACGAGACTGCCGTCCACTGCTTCAGGCTAGGCACACACGCAATCCCTTGAGTTGTACGGAGTATATATGCTTGCGACTGGGCCGCTGTGTGGCGATCACACGATTGTCCAAGCGTTTCTCTTCGGTATAATATCGATATACAGTAAGGTCCATAAACAAATGTTTATAAGCTTAAACTCTAGCCTGCGGCAGCCCTTGCAATGTCTCGGTAGTTAAACTCGTTCTGGAGTTTTGCTCCGATAGGTTGAGATAAGCTTTCAATGGCCTATATCGTATTTGATAGAAGTCTTGTATTACCAGTCTCTTCATATACTTTATACAGTATGCATACAGTAAACTGGAAATACTCACCAGAGTCATACTCTCCTCTGAAGGCTCGAATACATGTTATCAGACCCAAAGATATCAAGCTTCTAGTGAGAATTTTAATTTCCTTTAGTAAATATCGATATCTCCAATATGCATCAAAATTAAGTTTCGAGATCCAGGGGTTGGCAAATACGTACACAGCAAGTACTTTTTTTTAATTTTTTTTATTTAAATACTAATTACTCCTACTCGGTCCCAGTAAGGGGACCATGAGGAGCCACCCGGAAGCCCGGATGGATTCAGGGACAAGGCAAGTTCGATATCTCCAATATGCATCAAAAATTAAAGTTCGAGATCCAGGGGTTGGCAAAAGTACAGTATTGTGTTTATAGCCACCATCGTGACATCGTGAAGCCCACCTCATTGGAGGGGCCTGGTTCAAGTGGTTCCTTTGACGGAATCTGGCCTAGGTAGGCCTTTTGCCAACGCGCGCTTAGCGGCGTTTTGCAGACGCACATACAGGCATATTAGGGCACGCATACGTAAATCCCGGCCTGCAAGTTTCACCCGAATAGGTGTATAACATCTCCTACCTCTATTATCTCTAGAATTGTGCGGAGGCCTACTTGTTGGGCTACTACAGCTAGCGCAAGGATTTGCAAACCAGAGAAGGAATCGTCTTGACTCACCTTTACTCCCCAGCTGGCGTCCATTTCTTAAGGTATCCTACACTATCGTGAGACTCTCGTGGTGTAGGGTTTATGTAGGACGACCATGTTCACGAGGACTATAGGTATAGAGCATTTGTAGCATACACTGTACCACCTGGGCCGGCCAGCCAGCAGTATGTAGTATCTACCAATCAGACATTAACCAGGCCCCTGCCCAACCAACTAGCCGTGGGGCATTGTACACTGGTTTGGTTGCCAGATACGAGTCCACCTTCAGGGACGAGCCGCCCGGCATCCTGGCTGCCGGCATATTACATACGCTCTTACGTAGAAAAGACTCACAAACAGCAAGGGCTTATGAAGTGGGACATGGGCAATTTGCGACAGTATTCGTTGTCATACTCGTCTCCGCTTGTTGTCGTTGTCGCTACGCTTGTTGTTGTACTCGCCTTACTTAACAAAGTACTGACCACCCGCCCTTCCAATTAGTCTGGTTACCTTCCATGTAATTGGAGCTTGGCATGGCATGGCATCTAGCGGTAAGATCAACAGCACTTGGTAGGGTGATCTCCATCACTTTTGGGTATCCGCCGTCAAGCAGTAGATCGATGACATTCTACCGTGTGGGCAAGTAACCACTACCTATAGCAGAAAGCTCAAGAGAAGACGAGTAGCATTGCAGCGGACGAGTTTGCAAAGATGAGTAGGTATTACACATCATGAGGAGGTGAGTACGAAGTACAAGTTCTTATGCAACCACCATCAGCTGGTATGGCAATAGTAGATTTATATGGAGGGGGTGAGCCTACTGTTACAGATAAGGTCGCGTAGTTATTCACAGAAACTGGGAAGAAACTGTCTAAATTTCACGTCATATTGACAATCAGTATGTCTAGTCTACATCTCGTATGTATCATACTGTTTGCTAGCAGTGACAGGTATAGTGCCAAACCTGTTAACGTTGAAGTGCGTTAGGTATTGTTGTTACTGAAGAGCTGCATGTCATATACAGCTGCTCCAAACTTAGAAGTTCTTGGATGCATAGATATCCTCTGCCAACTATGCCTGTCCGTTCTCCACCGCGAGTAAACTATATATAGATGATCTCAAAGCACAGGTCAATATCCAAACTGAATATCCTATTTAGCTTCTAATATCGAGAGCCATTTCTCCTACAGGCTGACATCGTAATTGTATGCAATATGGGGTGAACAAATTGTTGTCTAGCCTCGGACTAGTTTTTGTCCTGAATTCGCAGGAGGCTTACTTAAGTTAGCTATTGGTTTAAAACGTCTTCTTAAAATCTCCACTGTCCATGAATCACCAGACACTAAACCCGCAATTTTGTATCAAGAACTTTGCCCGTGTGAGCTTGTTAATTTCTGGGGTATTTGCAGTTAGGCGAGTACTCATTATCTCCTGTTGCGAGAATTTCAAGTTAAATTGAGAGGACCACAGAGTCTTTGCTGCACCCTGCAGGACTAATCTCATGCCCTACTTAGACTCCGGGAGTCATAATCGTACTAGTAAATTGCAAATCTTCGGCTTATAATTAGATCTGGTTTCAACCAGATAATAAAGGAGGACAGTAGAAACCTGTCCATTTTGAAATCAGATGCTGATATGCCACAGATATCAGCCCTATGGTGTGCTGAATCTGATTCAGCAACTAGGTCTCGTCCTCTGAGTCATCAGTATCGAGATCCCGACCTCTTCGAGAAATAGTCGAAATTCTATGGTTAGGATCTCGATAGCTTCACTCCCCCTCTATTGAATCCAGAGGCAAATATAAGCTAACTGAATATCGGAGTTATTAGAAAATTGAGATAAAAATAAGGTTCATCAGGTAGTTCAGGGTAATAATCTAGAACCAGGCAGTGTCTGAAACATATGCGACAGATGAAGATTACTCTGTTAATACGCGAGAACGCTAGGAATGGATCCGGAACCTACGTAAGCAGTTTGATTGTAACCTCGGTGTTGTTGGACACTTTCTAGTTCTTGTTGGGAGTCGACAAGGAGGCTTGCCGCGTCAAACCAAGCCTACATGCGAATTTTTAAGCCGTGATTCACGGTAGATCTGCCATTCCGCGACCCTGTCGATTTTTTCAGTGACGGGCGCTATATGTGGTGCATAGTTCCAGCCATACGTTTGGGGTATATCTACCGGCTGTGTATGGTGTAACTGCCGGTTCACATGCATGAGTTAACGAGTTTCAAAGTTCATCGATTTAAACCATAGTTTTCCGAATACGTTGTGAAGGGTATCTAAACCTAAGAATGCTAGGGCTATATATCCTGTATATAGTAACGTTAACCATGGGTACAAGACTGCCATGTTATCTCAACCTGGTTACCGGTCCTTATTTCTTATAATACAAGATCGCGAACGCCCAAACAGAATTGCAGGTTTCTGAAATGCATTCTTGCGAGGGCGCAGTGAACAGCTTATTTGCGATAACCATGATATGTCTCCTGGTTACAAATATAGTGAAGCCATTATGGCGCAAGACAGCAAGTTATTCACTTCACCGGAATATTATATGCCCAGAAGTAAGGAGATTAAAGAATTCGTAATGCAGTTCTATTGGATACGAAATGCACAATCATATCAGTATTCAAATGACCCGTGGAAGCGTCCCGATCATGGAATCGATTAATTAATCACGTCGACCAATATTGCTCTTGCAAGTACCTGAAGGTGAGTGGTAGACTGAATTACTAAACTAGACCGCTAGCATTAGAATTCAAAAGTATGTTGGTGCCAGCGCGTGTCTCCACTAGATACATATATTTTATGACTGGCTAGTGCAAGAAATCTCCACCCCCAGAAAGGAACTGTCTGTGGCTTTAACGCGAAATTTAATATCATATCCATTTTTTTCCTTGAAGGAACAGGGGGCGTCCGTAAGCCTCACGACTAAGGTGAACCGAGAAGGCAAGGTAATAATGATTTTATGCACATAAGTCGACATCGACAACGTCAACCAGCATGTAATCTTGAGACTAGTCAGCGCTTATAGAAGGCAAGCCCAGTCTCAGCTTCGTACCAATTGCCCAAGTAGGTGATTGGAATCCAGCCCCCACATAGAGAGGTTTTGAATCTGGGTCGCACTTTTGAGACTGGCCTAACTCAGTCGCATTTGAATTTTCGAATTAGAGGACGCTTGTATATCAATCGATTTCCAGCTCAACCGCAGAGCAACTATTAATTATAACTCAAAGGAATAACTATGCCTAAGCACATGTGCGTAGGTACGCGCTCGAACCGAAATCTGCTATGATCATGCGCTTAGAAAAAAATGCATAAAATCACATGAATAGCCAGAGCTCCTCGGATGTTGCCACGGCGGGGCCCGCGCTTCGTGGTATACAAGACGAGTAGTATGGTTGGCTGACTTAGCTCATGCGTATGTACATGCTCATAATCAGTCGCGCACGGTTGGACTAGGTATATCAGACAGGTAGGTACCATCGGTACCCCGCGGACTCGATACATGTACATACCGTCGGTGACTTGTCTCAGTTGTAAAACATTCATCTGACGGACGTACTTCCGGGGAATGAGTCCCGCGGCCCAACGCAGTCGCCGGTACCACTCAGTCGGATAGCTAAACCGCTCTGGCCTGGTAGCTGAAGATGTTAAGGCCAACAGCAATACCTGTGCCGCTATATATCGCGTTAGCGTGCCAAACTGACTGTACACGTGAAGATTTATTGTGCGATTGGTCAAAAAAAAGACAGGGGGACGTAAGTACATGTAGATAGGTACCTCTTCAGTTTGAGCCGTTCTTAAAAAGCAACCAGGGATGTTCACCAGTAGGTGCGCCCTTGCAGAAAGTTGCTCGCTTGTTCGGATGCCATGAATTACTTTATATACTCCACAGTCATAAATGGTTGGTTAATGCATGAGCTATCAGTGCAGGTACTGCCACTAATTATAATGATAAGTTATAATTATTGCACTATTCTTTATGTACAGTGGTGAAATTTCATTGAAATAATTCCGGGCCTCATGGTGGAAACCAGATTTAAATGTGTTTAAAAGGCGGTGTAACTTAACCTCTCCTTTAGCTGAGCAGGTAAGGCTAGGTATCCTTTTTTAGGTTTACGTTTATTAGTCCCGAGCTACCAATATATACCTTTTAGAGTATTGCGACTGTATGAGAATAAATCGATCAAACCCATGGGTAGGTTTACTAATGGGTGCCTTGTACTTTAGCATGTAAGCACTGCTGTCGTCTCTAGCCTTGCCCCTCTCGCTCTACATGCATAAAACATTCTGGACTAATGGGCCCTGGACTAGGCTCTGGATGCTGGACTGGTCATGGTGCTTCTCTTTTCATCTCTATTTATATATGCAGCATGTATAGTGTTAGATTGATCATAATTCCAAATAGAGGTGTAAGATATAGACTTATGAGTCCTGATAAGGCCTAGAGGATGTGTGGGCCTTTCTTTGGTGTCGGCTTTGTTTAGTTTTCAATAAAAGCTCTAGATCTCTCGTGAAAGGCTTTACGTCTTGGGAGGGATATTTTAATGTATATGGCTAGGCTACACCGAATATGTTCGATCACCGCGGCGGTGTTCCAATAACAATATCTGGATTCTGTTTACTGACCCCATGGCCAGGCTTACCTATATTGGCTTACAGCTGTGCATGCAGCTCACGCCAGAATTAAAGATAGCACAATATCATAGATTCTTCCCTCACGGTGGATAAAATATGCGACAGCAAGGAGTCAGCACTTGTCCGTGCTATATCTATGGGCTCCTTACTGTCAATACATATTATCCAAGATCGTGTTGACGGAGGGCCTGTGAAGCTGGGAGAAAGCAAACATTTGTGCTGAGGTTTGATGAGATAATCGTACATATAGACAATACTATCCTATCCTACCTATAAATGCCCTTGGATTGTTTTTAACACTCCATGTACTGTTTGGTTCATTGCCTTGATTCATGGCGTTTAGAATCTATAACCACAGGCAGTGGTGGATGTATATATGTTTTTTTTTAAAATTGGGAATTTGGCTGCATCAGGAGCCGTCATTATTAGATTGGATGTTTAGGCCCCATTCAATTGATCTAAATCATTGGTAAATACTACGAAATCAGTATACTATCTTGTTATCGCCTACTAAGGTATTCATCAGACACAGAGGCAGGTAGTTGGATTATAGTGCTATATTATACAGTCTGGAGTCCTACCAATCTCGACATTTCGTCAATCGGGAGTTTAGCTATGGTCTCGGATCTTATTGACTTAAGACATGGTCTAGTCCTAATAGAATTTTGCAACGCAAGCTGAGGTTTCTTAATATATGTGTCACTCATATCCACGCAACTGATCCTGTCGATAGTTAATAGGTATATCCCTATATAGCTTCTCATGCAAGTTGACCTCAGCGCACCAAATATCGATAGCTTTGCCTATACCTGTTACATAACTTGTAAAAGTAGGTCAAGTCGCCATCTTTGCCGCGGACATCCTTCTTACCGGCTCTGATTGTTCCGATGCCCTCGCATACACCCGGCACCGAGAATCTTAGAGGAGTAGAATGCTGTTGTAGACTAGTGAGTTCATGCACTCACGGCCTATGGCCCGCGCTCATCAACGTCACGGCCTACCCTGATTGGTTCTTGCACTCTTGAGATTGACGATGGTAGATGAATTAGTAGTCAATGTATCCAGTCCGTCAGATATCCAAAGGCAGACTGTCCGAGCAGAAGTTGCAACACCCATGCAACAGTACTCCGAATGCACCAAGCCATGGTACATTTACCTCGAGAAGTACATGTTTGCTAGAATGGAGCTTACATTTAGAGGATAGATGACTTATTCTTTTAGCGGTTTTATCAACCGGATTAAGAACCCTATGATTATTTGTAACATTAATGCTGACTGCTCCTTATAAAATCATTCTTGCAACAATTACAATAATTACAAATAGTGTTCAGCGTGTGTGCAGTACCTATTTCAAGTTCCCAAGGGGCTGCCGTGTAAGTTGTCAAACAGAGGACTTACTAGTTTTGATGACTCGAATATAGCTCAGAGAGTTTGGCACTAGCTAGAAATAGATAAAAGTAGGTTGCTTTATAGATTTTACTTCAAAAGTCAAACCTCGATGGCTGGCACGTGGAGTGCCTTTGCGGCATGGCCTCCGCTGATTAACGGAATTTCGTAACAGAATCATAATGTGTTATATAGGCCAAATTACGCAATCATATACTTACACCAGCCCACGAGGCACGAGACTAGGTAGTCACATCCGAGAGTAGCATCCAGGTAGGTTAATTTATTGAGAGTAAACTATATCTTGCTACGGTTGCCGATATCGTATACCACTCTTTTCCCCCAACTAAAGAGCGCATGATCACTAGTGATCTTATATCTTTGAAAATGGGTATTGGAACCAGCTAGGCTATTCAATCAATAGTAATTCTATCACACTCACTTTTTGCTATAGATTAGGAGGATTCACAATTTGACTATTACCTATCACAGAAATTTTACGGTATCGAAGTTTGTATGTGAGTGTTGTACCGCGTTGTGTAACCCTGTCACTCGGCTCTGGGCCCCCCCCCAAAGAATCGACTTCGGGTGATAGTCCGGTTATTGGGACGGGGTAACGTTGTGTTACTTCGAACTTTACTAATAATTTCTACGGCGCAGAACAATATAGACTATACTATTTGGGAGCTTCGCGATCGGTTAGAGACGGAGTATCCAATTCACTTTTGCAGCTTGAATTTTCTCACTATTCCTATAATGGCACGTTAGACTCCTCAGCATCCTAAATTGTCGTAAAATATGTAAGATACTGTGGCTCACATGCTTCAGCTCACATTAAGCGTCGAAATTACAGTGCATGCCGTGAAAATTGACACTGCAGATCGCATGATTGAAATTAGATACATATATCTCCATAGACACAATGCGCCTCGCTCTTCGATCGCAGAGGTCACGTTGATTTGTATGACGGTTATTTATAGCTTTTTTTTGTGAAGTGATTGCACATTGTCATTTAAATTGGGTTGTAATTACCGGTATTGACAGACTATATTAATGTGTACTAGTTTATAATCAAAACGACACTCATACTCCAGGGTCCTGTATCTTCTCTAGCAGGTAGAATAACTTAAGTCATTCGTCAGAGTACTAACAATTCTCCTATGAGTACCTGTAGCGGCTGTGACCAATTGCAAGCACATGCCTTGTCTATAAGCCGGGAATCGGTAACTTACTCTCCGCCGACCAAAAATATTGGCGTGAGAAAGTGGTTTCCTTATTAGGAAAGAATAAGGAGTGAGGCACTACTTAACTAACCTTCTCTCACATTTCAAACTTTCAGGAGCTTAAGATCCATTATCAAAGGAGATTATGTCAACAACACTAAACCGATTCGATAACGAATGACACACTAAGTATGGGGATTGAACCGGCGAGGTCAAAATTAACGGCGTTGCAAAAGGCAGCATAAGACAATGATAAAATATTTCTTTCAAACGCCGATTACTCTTTATGATCTCCGTTGGATTTCTTGTGTTTGTTTGTTGAGTAAAACCCTTTTTCACGAAGGGCCACATGTAACATGCATCTATGCATGTGCACGGGAGATTAATGGACCGATCAGCAAATCGATTGATTGTAGCTCCTAATAAGGAGAGTAGATACATGATACATAGGGAGAAGGCTCAAGCCTGCATGCATTATCACGTCCTTGAAGATTGTCTCATTTACCAAGAAAAAAAACAAAACATTTACATGTTCCAGATTTTCCTCTGCTGCTAGGAAAGCTCTATCCATTGAAACAACATTGGATCACGGTCATGGATTTCTTTGTATTTCAGAACTATATATAATTGTAGGACCATAATGACAAACCTACTGTCACCATCACGTTTCTCGTGGCCAATGGATAGAGGAAACATCGACTTGCTTACGTATTCATCGGAAGACCCTAGACCGGCCATTCATATATATATCATTGAATCCTGCCTAGCTCAATGCATGGGACAATCGTACATCGTTACTGAACTTCAATCGAAAAGGTCACTATGATATTATGCCCAAGGGCTAATTTTTGTCATTCGGCGGGAGCACGTTATAAACGCGTGGGGAACTGGAGTTAAGGGTTGGGCATCGATCATATTCAGGCTAGAAACCATATGCCAATAGGCACTGGTCCTGAATGTTTCGATAATTGCAACACAAATTAACCGTATTGAACGCCCTGGTCAATCTATTACTTGCTATTTTCATGCAATTCGTGAGATTACGAGTTGTGCGCCACTTGTCCACATTCTCTAGAGAAGTTAGGTTTACCGACGTCTCACTGTAGCGAGAGGAGCCTCTTCTTTTCTGCACTAGCCTAGTAGCCAGTTGTATTGATCATGACTACTCCCAGCGCCTCATAAAAATGCCCTGGTTGCCAAGTGAGGTGATAGAACCTTTATGACAGCTTCTGGAAACAAATACATACTAGTTATGTAGTGCACGGGACAGACTTGCATGGTCCTGAAACCCAGAAAGTTAAACTGTGAGGCACTAGACAGACATAGTTTTGCACTACCCTTGTAGACGGGGGGCCCTACCGAGATTAATCTACCCTGAGAATAGATTAGATTACAATCATAGGGCGGAATTCTTGGAAAACTCTCAAGTATCTGTGTGACAGGCACAAATTTCTGCCTTGTCAGCTCGGTTAGCCGGAACCGAAATCTGTTTGTTGCTTCCTTTAGGGGTAATATGACATAGAAATTTCAGATTATTACCTCGCCGGTGTTGGACATCTTCAATGATGGTGAGGCTCTCAGTATCTGCAGAAGAAATTTGCGATTATATACTAGCTCTCAGCACCTGGGTAAAGCGGAAGCTTCAATTGCATGTAAAAGGGATATCGAAAATTTCTGAAGATTCCTCTGCAATGACGGTTTCATAAAATGCATATGCACGTTTCCCAAACGGTAACTGCACGGCTGGATTCAACATCCTGTGTCAATTTCCCGTGAGGATTATTATGAATGAGTTTCCCCTTCAGCATCCAATACAACCCATGACTGACAACTCTCACATGTATCTTCCAGTCTTGCTCAGGTGCAAAGAAATATCAGGTGGCCGGAAAGATGCACTAACCATCATCGAGTACACATAAATGAGGCACGTTTCAGTAGTTAGATAATACTAGTAAGGGTTATCCATCATTGAATTGTGCTTCAGATTACTTGAATTCTACTTGCTATGACTACACTACACAGCGGGACCACTCCGAATACCTATCAGCCCCAGTCGAAGTGAGACCCACCGGTTAATTTTTTTCAATAGTAGGGACTTTAAACTTAGTACCATAATTCCTTCAGGCAGTATCTCCAATACCCTCCAATAGCCGAGGAAGGTTCAAATGTAGGAAGGTTCAAATGTGCGAAGGCACTTGATTAATCTGCGTATGTGCCACTTCGAAACTGAAGAGTCAATTCAAGTTTGCCTTCGGTATTGTACTGACATATGCAGCTCTGTGGCTTAACCCCTAGTTAGGAAATGTGCATTTGACTCAGGATCAAACTGTGAGACCAAAACTGGTCTTGGCCCATATGTAAGTACAGACTTGGCTGTCTATAAATTTTTTCTATTCGTCTGAGTTCCCAGTTGCGATCAGGCAAGGACTACCGGTAAGGTTTGAACGCTTCCCCAGATCTTTAAGCGTAGGTTATTACATTTCCTTCTGGAACTCAGACCGCATGTAATCCCAAACCAGACAGAGGATGAAACCAACTTGGTGGCTTGGGTCTGTTGTGCGTACCTACGGGATCTAGGTGCTTAATGCGCTGCAGGGGCCTGCAAGGCTAAATAAATGATAGTCTCATGGCTACACTAGTATACAGCTTTGGGGAAGACTGAAGATGATTTGACTGAAAAAAAAACCTGGGATGCTGTTTAGTTAGGGGAAACTATTCAAAGTTTCGCATATTGCACTAGCATCATGGAGAGATGAGCATGGCTGCGGAGCGGCCCGCCGCCATTCTTGATCTTCGCGTTGGACTCAAGTGTTTCCGCTCACAGGCATATGATCGTCTTTGCCACTCATGAAGCGTGCGCTCGATGTTCAAGTGATGAACAGTAGCCTACGAAAATTGGGACGTACTTTCTAATAATAGGCTAGATTCGAAGCTGGTTACGAAGCAGGGGTATCTGTTGAAATTCGTTATAGAGTAACTGCATATGCTAAATCTCGGCATTCAATGAATTTAAAATCGGGCGACGTAGAGTGGCACGCCACCACTGATGGGACGATTGGTTCACAGAGGCGAAATTTAGGATGCATAGCCGGCGCTAGGTTCGAGTATCCCTCACCCTGTTAGCAATTTTCTATTGAAGGTAGTCGTTTTTGATATAACTACACATCTTCCCCCTCGAGTCTACTAACGATCTGTACTTCTTTAACCTGCCTGTCTGTTCACTTCAATGGACCCATAGACCAGTATTTACAATTTGAAGTGACTTGACTTGAATATTCAGAGATTTAAGGTGTTCCACGACAGATATCAATTAAGTATCACTTGGAAACTATTTGCAATGGCACCTCCAGCACAACTTGACGACTATCAATATGATGCAGCATCCTTTCAATGGATTTCAGAGAAGCGTGCAGCCCCAAAACTGAGCTCTCCCACGAATACCCTCCGAGCTCGCAATGTTCGCTTCACGGCCGCTTGTATATTGCAAGCAAATGGATATCACCCACCACTCGTTATTCCAGCTTGCCTAGACGACTTGGAGCCATTAACAGTGCAACACTACCTACCACGACAGCTGCAGCCCGATATTGACTGGCAACCAAATTTTGCAAAATACGGCGAGCGTGTTAAGCGTAATAAACTGAGGAGAGCTATACCGGGCCTAAACACAGAACTCCCATTCGGATACCCACGAGAAATCAGCTCTCCTCTTGTGTGGTCAGGACCAGAACTAAGGGAGCAAGGGGAGGACAAATATGTCTTCCATCTTACACCAGCTGAAATTCGAGAGGCTGAAGAAGCTTTGGAGGCTTTCAAAGGTACGATTACATCTTGGTATCCTATATAGTAGCCTTTGGTCCGAGATTAGCGTTTGATGGTCAACACTGACATTCCTACTAGCTTCGAAACAGTCAATGAGCTCCATCTCACCGTTAAGCTTCCCGTTACCAAATTTGGGACCGAGGATTGCTAGTATAGCGAACCAGTTGGATTTTGGATGCGGTTTCTTTGTCCTCAGGGGGTTTGAACCCAGAAACTACTCCTCGAGTGACAATGTCATCCTTTATGCCGGAATCGCTAGTTATGTCGCAGACAAGCGAGGTAGGCAGGATGAGCACGGAAATCTGTTATGTGAGTAGCAAGTCGATGTGCACGCACATTAATGCATGTGGTGAGACATATGCTCACTACTATTTCATTTTCGTCCAATAGTGCATTTAATAGATCTCGGAAGCAAAGTTGCCCCTGACAATGTCAGACAAGCGCCATATAGTAATGTAGCACAGGTAAGTACTTCACAGCCGTTCTCTATGAGGCATCCCCAGTTCTTATTAATAAACACCCCGAGCTTATATCTGGAATCGAAATTATAGCCTTTTCATACCGATCTCGGCGAAATCATAGGATTATATACACTTGAACAGGCAGCACGAGGTGGTAGATCAAAGCTCGCGTCAACCGGTAAAGTTTATAATGAGCTAGCAGCACTGAGGCCTGATCACGTACATACATTGCAGAAACCAGATTGGGTGTTCGATAGGTAAGCATTGATCCGGGTGCCGGCCCTATAGATTAGATCAATTCTAGGTGCAAATCCTGTTTCGAAGTGGCTTCATTGTATCAAAATAGGGTACGGGGGGAATTGGCCGAACATTAGACCTTGTGGCTAGTGAATATTTGTCCCCCAAAAAGCCCGCACACGGCATGTTAAACCGCCGTGCCACAGGTTACATTCGTTCACTTATTCCCATGCCCTAGTATATCCATTGCCGTGCTTCCGCCTCGAATCCCTAGCTAACGACACCCCTATGTTTTTACCACAGATTTGGTCAAAGCCCTCCATATCTGACTAGGCCACTTCTCTATCGCGATGCAGAAACAAATAACATCACACTTGCTTTCTCTCGGCGGCTTCTTACTGGTTCTAAAGTGTCCCCACGAAGCAAGGGAATTCCGCCAATGACTGAAGACCAGGCAGAAGTATTGGATGCTGTACACTTCACTGCTGAACATCACTGTATCTCTCTGGACTGTAAGAGGGGCGACATGCAATTTTGGAATAATCTGGCATTATTACATGCCCGCGAGGGATTCAAGGACGACCCTGAAAGCGGTAATGTAAGGCATTTATTGAGATTGTGGTTGAGAAGGGAGAATAGCCCGTGGAAGAGCCCCGAACCGCTTCAAGGATTGCTGGAAGAAGTATATGGAGAGAACTCAGGCATTGCCGAGAGATGGCCTTTGGAGCCAATTCTTGATTACGAACATGTAACGACGAGACGGCGGAGTTCCGGCCATGGGTAGTGGGTACATTCATTCTCATGAGGCTGGTCAGAAGGGTCACATGAGGGTTGGAACCTCTAGTCTCCACAAGGTAACGACAAAAGTTCTGATTTTTTTTCGCCAAATACTGCATTGGCCTCCGCAAAGCCATATGGTATTGCCTTTCCTTCTTATCTTCCCCCTGTTCGCTTGTGAAGTTGGAAGTTATCCGGCATCACTTCTGCTTCTATTGATATCTAACACCCTCACTGGCACAATAATGTATAATCTGGCAAGGTGGTGAGCTGGAGAGAGCTGGTAATACACAGCCCCTTAATCCTTGTCGTCTACAGTGCCTTTTCTATAACTCAGATTCTACTGAGAAATATCTTTTGATTTCCAGCAGACTCATTTTTGGTTTTCCTCTTCTTTAGCACGAAGCTAGCCTGGTCTAGCCCGCAAGTCGATGGTGTCTACTGCAAGTGCTACATGTATATAAGGCCAACGGACCAGTCTCCCCATAGTCACTGATAAAATTAAATTCACTCTAGGCCTTGCGCCCTGTATCCCTCAATGTTCAGTACATGGCCCTGGAATCATTACCACAAGGGTGAGTTTTATCCATTCTACTTGGTGAGTCGAACTAACTTGATGGATGGGGTAACGAGATGGATGCAGTTGTGAGGTGCTCGGGCCTTTTGCATGGAGATTCTTAGAGAGATTTTGGCAAAGTTTGAGCTGCCTGGCAACTCCATCAATCACGTTACCGTATTGGAGCTGAGCGCCCACCCTTTGAATTGGGCGACCGTCTGGTCCATAGGATCCTACTGAGTCTTAACTCAATTTGGGGAACAGACTATATTTGAGGCACTCTAAGCACAAATCTAGGTAGTTTTGTCCCTTGACTTTGCAGATGCAGCCAAATGCATTGATGTTTTCACTCATCAATGGAGTGGGCACTATGTTCCAATTTCTACGGTATATATCAGTTGGTATGTATCCCTACGGTACAAGAACTGAGATTCACTCACTCTCTCCGTGTCTATATGCAAACAAATATATCACAGGAGGTATAGATAAGCACAAAATAGTACCAATTGGGCTGAAATTTAATCAGATACAACAGTAATTGAGGGGCTATGAATGCATAAAGTAAAGTTGTATAGAAGTTAGACTGCTTCTTTTTCAATCTTTTGAGATATAGAGGACTTATGTTTAGCCTAGGCGTTGTCTGGCTTGAGTGTTCATGTACTCTGATTGCACGGCCCCTCGTAGAGGTGCTTCATATATGCATTTGACTGAGTAAGTTACTCATTCAAGAGGCACCAAAATTTACAGTCCTCCTTTGGCTGGTCAGACAGGCGTAGGTTTATCTTTTTTTTTTAAATAAAAAGTACTCGTCCTATTCTCTACCCTATATGGTGTCCGTCAGGGTCCTCAACAGGGAATTCCATCACCATAAGCACTCCAGTCTCAATGTTGCTAAGGCTGTTTGTGGGCTTGTAATGTTCGGCAGCTTAGGGCTTTGCCGCCAGTTTTCCACTTTTTGCCATAGTTTCCTGAGGAAGCTCAATCCCCGTCCCCAATGAGCCCTACTAGGGCATGAAAGGGGGACTGGATGGGTGCGCTCGAGTAAAGAAGGGCGTTGGAATATACTCTCGCGCATGGCCCACCCCAGCGAGCTCTCTCAGACATCGGCCTGCAGTCCCATATATATGTGGGCCCGTGGCCACGCATACGCGCATATGGGCCATACGGATATGGATGATAAGATGGGCAACATGTATTGCACAAGTATATAGAAGAGAGAGACACTCTGGCATACTAGACAAACTTTTTTTTTTTTTTTTAAGTTAAAACTCAGTACTCATATGCTGTCCCAGTACCATGATGAGCCACCCGGAAACCCGGGTGGATTCAGGACAAGGCAAGTTAATCTGCTAGGTCCGCCGGATATGTACAACAAAGTAATCTCTAGTGCTAATTGGCAAAAACAGAACAAAAGAAGCAAGGTGGTGCAATATTCTTCACGTACTAGACAGCACCCCCCTCAGAAATGCATGCCCAGAGCTTTCATATACCTCTGCATAATACCTATTTTTCAGGTTGGTGATAACACCCAAAAGTTAAGCAACCTTCCGATTTCATGACAGTTGGGGAGGCCGGTTAGTGGGCGAGGCGTATTTCGGTTTTCCTTTGGTTCGGAAGGTAGGGCGTTTATGCAGCCCGTTGTTGTACCGAGTCTTTAAGATGAGGGAACGGGACCGACTCATAGTCATTAGGCTTCACAAACGTGTAGAATCCAAAAAAAAAAAAAGCAGCTCTCCGACATTTGGTAGTCAAAGTTAAAGGCCTCATTTTGGGAAATTATGCAACCTTATGCACGGTACATTCGTTCATAATGGCAGATACAAAAAAAGAAAAAATAACAGGGGTGTGTAATAACTTTCGCCAGGGGTACCTTCTTTAAGAGTGTTGAAGATAAGAATCTGTCTGGCTGTACGGTACTCACTCGTTGCGACCACAAGTATGTACTGTATTTATTCACGCAAAAGGCCGGCCGTGCGATCCTAAGCCCCCAAGTACCTAGCCACTCTCAGGGTAACCTTTCTGTGGAAGAAAAAAATTTTTTTTTTTCAAATACTCATACTCCTATTCGGCCCCAGTAAGGGGACCATGAGGAGCCACCCGGAAACCTGGGTGGATTCAGAGACAAAGCAAGTTAATATGCCAGGCTTTCGACGCTAATTACACCGTAATATAACAAATGACATAAAGCAAATCTCAGAAAGGCGGCACTCTCGTGCTGTCATTAACTGACTCATGTCGGAGGAACCCACGGGGCCTGACTGAAGCCCAAAAAGTAAAAGCAAATAAAAACAAACTCAAGAGCCGATTGGCAAAAAAAACGAACATGCTACAAAAAAATAAAAATAAAAATAAAAATAAATAAATAACCGACGTCTTAACTACCGGCAGCAACTCGCTGGCACGTCCGCCCGCACCAATGGTCTGTTCTAGGGCCTGCTGTCTCTCTGAAAGGAAACAGAAGTACGGGAGGCGCCACCTCCACTGCCCCGTTTTTTAATACTCATACTCACATACGGTCCCATGGTGAGCCACCCGGAACCCCGGTGGATTCAGGACCACGCAAGTTAACGAGCATGTAAACATGAATCTCCGCAAGGTGGGGGCAGGTGGTGTGCGCACGAGGGTCTTGGGGACCCAATGGGATTTGGCAACATATTTTGACGCGTGAACAGCAAGCTGACCACCGGAAAGAAATTTAAAACACTCAAAGAACACCGTAGGGGTTTGAGAGGACGGTTCTAATCCCTGGTGGGTCCTTACGACACCGCTACCAAGCTGGGATTGCAACTCGTGAAATCCTTTAAAAAACGTTTCACTGTTACATTTTATACTCTGCTCTTAGAGTCCTGTTGGGAGCCCCTGATAGCCAAGGGCCACAGTTGGATTGAAATGCAACTAGAAATGTCATGTCAGGTCCGGACAGTGAAGGCTACTCATGAGGTGTACTATATCGGCAGTCAATTTCTTTTTTTTTACAACTCATTACTCCTATTCGGTCCCAGTAAGGAGCCACTTGGAAACCCGGGTGGATTCAGGAGAGGGCAAGTTAGTCTGCGAGGTCCGGGCCTATATACCGCAAACTAACAAAAAACTCAGAAATAACGAAATAATGATACAAACTTAAGAGCTGATTGTCAAGGTAGTAAAATATGGAATATAAGACGTCAAAAGATGCGGATCCCCATGCTGTCATTAACTAATTGATCCCAGATGACCCCGAGAGGCCTTACTGAGGCCCGCACCGAACATAGGAGATGAGGGGGTTGCAAATAATCTCAAGTGAGGCGGGACCCCCATACTGTCACTAACCGGCTGGTGCCGGATGACCCCGAGGGGCCTGACTGAAGCCCACCCTGACCGAACCAGTGTGAAGTGTAAGGTGAGCACTTGTATGCAGGATGTTCATTCTTCTATCTACTGTTCTCTCAATAAATACACGTCGCTTGCCAGGGGAGCTAGCCTCCTCCTGGTGGTTAACTTCCTTAGTGGAAGCATGTGAATTAGGGGACATGTGAGGGAAGCCTTCCTTCCTTACATGAAGCTAATGAAAGTGAAAAGTAAATAAACTCAAGGGCCTGTGGCCGTTCTGTCCCTCTCTAAGTTTGTCCATTAGAACGCCCTCTTCCAGCTAACTCTGAAATAACGGACCCCCGTATTCATGGGACCCTCTCCCGGCAAGCCGTCTACATATATAGGAAGCCGAAGAAAACCTCTACTGCGTCTCAATCGTCCCCGTCATCCTCTTGGATCCATATAAGGCGATGGAAGTCCTCCCAGTCTTTAATGCTGCCTTGACGCTCTTTGCTCGTTGAGATCCTGACAGTCGAAGGTGATATGTCGACCGTCTTGTGTATGATGGCCCACTGGCATGCAGCTGTATCGGATTTCCCGATTTTATGAAGCCAGCACTTCTGTCGTCCGTTGTCGGTTCGTAGCCACGTGTAGGTAGGCTGAGAGGGCGTGTCGGTTCTATTTTGTTCTTCGGACGCCAAAGCCTTTGGATTTGCGTGCTGGGTTCCACGGAAGGGCTTAAGCATTATTATCTACGAAAGTAGTATACTGTGCAAGGTCGCTCAAACCCTTACCTAATTGTCGACATGCTTCAACAAGATGAGCCGTCGAGTACGGTACCTATCATTGCATGGAAGTCTCGTGCATTTGATTCATCTATTTCATTTTGATGATTATCGAGGATGTCAGTTCACGTCTTTGTTTGGCCAATTGGCCCTTGAGTTCATCTTTTTTCTTTATATATTTGCTTTCGCCGGTTGGCACTCGAGCTTGTTTACTTTGCGGTAAATAGGTGCTGAACCTGGAAGATTAACTTGCATTGTCTTGATTTCCGGGTGGCTCATCATGGTCCCCTTACTGGGACCGCATATGATAATGACAGCATGGGACCTCGATTCACTTGAGTTCGTTTGCTCTGTTTTGCTTCTGCGCGCCAGACCGGGCAGATTTTTTTTTCCCCAGTCAGTTACGCCTACTCAGCTTTATGCTATGCGGCGGGACGGTATGTTTTTTTTTTTTTTTTTTTTTTCTTTGTTCTATACGCTTATGGAGCCTAAGGCTATGAAGCGGCCCTGATCCCTCATCTTATAAGACTCGGTACAGCCTCGGAACAACGGGCCACATAAACGTCCTGCCTCCCGAGCCAAAGAAATCTGTAACAGAAATAACCCCTGCCTCCACCTCCGCGCCCTCTTACCGGCCTACACCCCCTTAATAAATATATATATCTTCCACCGCCACCCCCCTACCGGCCCTTCCCCTTACAAAATTAACAAAGGAGATTCGTAACTCGTGACCTCAACTTCTGCTCACCCTCCGTTCAGGCTTGATTGAGGCTGGAGAAAAACGTCTCCACCAAGTCCACCGTGCGCTCTTCTCCCCCGTCCTTGATCTTCTTCAGCCACCTCTCCGATCATCCATGTCTTCCCAACTCCCCCATCTTCTGCCGATTTCCTCCCCGCGTGGACGCACAAGGCTACGTGCTTGCCTGCCTCCACATATCAGCCGCATGTCCTGCACATTGAGTCAATGGAATCACCAACTTGTTCCGCCAGGATTGTAGGTAGTTTTTTTTTTTTTTTTTTTAAAAGTCTATACGCCTATGGAGCCTAAGGCTATGAGGCGAGGATTGTAGGTTGCCCTTCCCGGTCCTACAGTGGACATAGTTGACCCGTGCCTTCCGCTCCCATCTTACTACTCTCCCCCCCTTGCACCTATCACCCTCCTTCTTCCTCTTCCACTCTTGCCTGACCCCCCCCTCCGTGATTTGGGGTTCCTCCAGCTCCAAGCTCTCTGCCCCTGCCTTAGCTAAGGCATCCGGCCACTCATTTCCAAGAATTCCGAACATGTGCCTTCACTCAACCGAGCTTGACCGCACCTCCGCCTAGTAATTCCTGCCTCTTTCTCACCTCCAACACCATGCTTCCCAGATCTGCCGTTCTATGCCCCCCCCGTATTCCTGCCTTCGTAATCGCCGCAATTGCTGCTTGGGAATCGGTGAGTATCCATTCTGGAGGTGATTTCTCCAATGTCTTTCTTAGTCCTGCTATCTCCCCATCCCATACCGTGGCTAGGCGTCCTAAACCTACACTTCCCTTTGACTTCCCCCCTTCTGAGCATCACCCACCTCCTACCCTTCCTTCCTCGCTCATGCTTCCATCCGTATAAATAACCACCGCTTCCCCCTTCACTTCCTCAATCTTCCTCACCCAACGGTCCGTTTTTGCCCCACTGGTCAGTCCTAGGTCAATGATAGGAATGTGCGTAATTGAAGTTGTTCCTCCAATGCTCAGCTTCTCACTCTCTTCTTCCATTAGACAGCTGGCTTTACTCAAGATTGCTGACATGACTGAGATAAAGCCGTCCTTCCGAAAAAAAGGCTGCCCAAATTATCACAATCCCTGCCGTCCTTCCAAGTTCCTTCCTGACTCATTTCCGATCCACAGGTCTCCTAGGGCCTCTGGATCTCTCATAATTTTACCCGCCAGCCTTGCTTGAGCTGCATCCAAGACCAATCTTGGAGATTCTACTCCTGCAATCTGACTGACCAGCTCCCTCCTCAATCCATGTATTGCGTTGACGCATTTCTTCAAGGCCTGGTACTGGAACTTCTCAAACTCCTCCTCCCAATCTCTCTGACCCCTCCATGCCAGCTCCATACCCCAGAGCGCGACTGCTCTAATCATCCCCGTATAGGTTGACCTCCAACTACAGTATTGGCACTCATCCCCCATTTGGAGTTGCCTAATCCATTCAAGCTTCCCAGCAGCCTCTTTGTTTTATCTAATCTCTCCTTCCAATGCTCTTTGAAAGACAGACTTTCATCCATGATAATCCCAACCCACTTCACCCACTCAACGTCCTTCTTTTTTGGTCTCCTCTTATCCGTTAGAGCCAGTCGTTCGTGTTTACTATCTTCCAGGGTAAGTGGCATTCTTCTGTAACTAGGTGTACTGCCTTATCTGCCTCCTCTAACAGCCTGTCCATTTTGAAGCCCTTAGCATTGATCCGGTCCCAAATGCAGATGTTCGGGTGTAACTCATCTACGTATGAGGGCTCAGGGTCCTGCTGCCTTCCTTATCTCCAGGTGCTGGCAGATTAACTTGCCTTGTCCTGAATCCACCCAGGTTTCCGGGTGGCTCCTCATGGTCTCCCTACTGGGATCGAATAGAAGTAATGCACGGTAGAGTAATGAGTATTTTATTCTTTTTTTTAAAAAAAGGACCGCATATGAGTGATTTATTTTTAGAAAAAAAAAGAAAAAAAAAGTACCTACAATTCCTTGAAGAGGCACAGAAGGGCAATAATGCAACGGGGGAGATACGGCCGCTGTCAGCGTGCACGCGCGAGAGATTGAGGGGCCTTGTGGAACAGTATCCCCGGAGTTCACAACGAAAACTGGTGTTAAGCGACAAAAGAAACCCTCACGATGACCAGGGCTCTTTGGCTTGATGATAGCTTGACGGCGTGTGTGATTGTCTTCAGTTCAGTTCAGTTCAGTTCAGTGTGACTCTTTTCTTCGTCTCAGTGAGCGTGCGAGACTTCATTATTATTCCACCAGCCAGGAGGGGCCTTTATAACCTCCTCGTAGCCTGACACTGACTAAACTAAGCTAGTAACGTTATCTATCTACTGCAAACAACTCGGAAAGCTAAATTACACCCGATCCACTGGCCTCATTATCGGGCAAATATCAGCCCGTAACACTGGGGAACCACTTGATTAGCCAAGATGACACGGGGAGGGGAAGGAACCAGCAACCAAACCAACCACACGAGCAGTCCTCTCCAGCCAAGTACAGGATCGGAGAGATGTGCTGTTAGCTAGAGGCAGACAACAGGATCCTAGTCATAGTGAGAGGACACCGGCCAGGGAAGAGACACTCTTCCCTAGCCTTCTACCTTGACACCCCGGAATCTCTCTGGACAGCCCGCCCGAACTGTCCGGCCTGTAAAGACTAGGGAGGTGTGGCTTTCGGTACTGAATGCCTAGAACCTCTGAGCAACAACTGACTGACTCTCTACCAAGGACTTCTGTGGACTGTTATACAATTGCAAGTACAACATACCTAAGTACCGTATGTCGTTATTTCTCCATATGTTCAATTTTGATTACAGTACAAGATTACCTCTTAAAACTGCATTGGTGCTGTCGATGAGACAACTCTAATACATTTTTGTGCCACTCAATAACTTTGGTGACAGATGTGGGTGGCCTGCGGGCTCAGAACAGAGAATACCGTATATTTTCGCGTATAATAAATTTTCGTATTTTCGTAACCAACAACAAGGCCGAGGGCATTCGAAATTCAGTTTCTTACAATCGGGGTTCTTTTACACGAGACCTTATTACGGGGTATTCTTTTCTCTCTTTAAATACTCATTACTCCTATTCGGTCCCAGTAAGGAGCCACCCGGAAACCCGGGTGGATTCAGGGACAAGGCAAGAATATCTGCCAGGTCCGACGCTAAATACACCGCAATATGAAAACGAGATAACTGACTGCGAAAAGAAGACTCAGGTGACGAACTCAAGAGACATGGACCCCCATGCTGTCATTTACCGGCCAGATGCCAGATGACCCCAAGAGGCCTGACTGATGGCCGTCCCTAGAGTATTGAAAAAAAAAAAAAAAAAAAAAGTCCGTCCCTAGCTAAACAAAATCGAAACCCAAACATTAAATACAAAATCAAGGGCCGCTCCTCCCTGCCATTCGTCTGTATATGAAGCTGAAAAATGTAAAAGGCTTCCACTGCGTCCCAATCATCCGAGTCCTCTTCTTGAATCCATATGGGAAGGTCGAGGTCCTCCCAATCTTTGATACTGTGTTCCGGGCCAACCGCGAGAACTCAATATTCGCGAGAGGCCTGGCTCGCGGGGGGCCCGGTCCTGCCGCGAGAACGGTTTGCTGTCTCGCGGCTGGCCCGGCCCCCGCGAGAGAACACGGGAGCACATAATTACCCGAGTTAGTAAAATTTGATATATAGTAGATACAACGTGAAATTAAGCACGCAAGGGAATACAAAGTGGGAGTAAAGTACGAAATGAGATTGGACATTAAGCAGAAGGGCCGGCAACATGTGTAGTAATATTTAAAAAACATATGAGCGCTAACGAACATGAATTGTACTTGATAATAAATAAATACATCAACGCTAGCGAACATGAATTGTAGTCAATATAAAATAAAATACATCAGCACTTACGAACATGAATTGCACTCAACAATGAAATATCACCATAGGAATTCTGTCGTAAATTTAAGTCTAGGCGGAAAATTAATACAGAATGCGGAAGACATACTTGATGATATATACTGAGTGCAGTATGGCGGCAGCTTCACGGAGTGTGGTATATGTTGCAGTGCAATATCAGGCCATGCACACTCAGTAGTAGAAATATTAGATCCCTTTAGAATTCAGAGATTAGGTGTATCGAATGAGTCTGGAATGCATAGTAGCTCAAGTTGGATAGTGTCATCCAATAAGCATATGTGGTAGATAAAGCATGACGGTTAGGAGACACTACAAGACAATAGAGTCGTTGGTCATCAGTACCATGTCTATCCTGTCGTGGGATATGTACACTGACAATATCTCCGATAGCAAAACCTCAATTTTATGTTGCGCTTCACCATATTTTGATGAGCTTTAGTGTATATTTTTGAACACGTTGGAGTAGGTCTTCGCAGTTTTAGAGAGGTTGTGGAGCTTCTCTATCAGACTCTTCATTTTCCACCGGTGAGCCTGCCTTGACTGGCAGGCATATATATCCTGGCAGGTCGCCAGAGTTTACAACTCTACTTTAACTGGCCTGTATGCGCATATCCACCTGTGAGCCTACCTTAACTGACCACCATTCTTGTATTGGACCAATTCCTAGAGAGGCCAGCCCACGCAGGAATACCCATTCCTGGGCAGGCTGTTTTGCCCCATTCGCGAATCTGCCGATTCTCCCGGGCAGTGTCGCCAGCATGCCTTGCATGGCGAGTTCACCATATGTCGCAAGCACCTCGTATGGTAAACATAGGAACTGCCAGTGGTAAGCTGGTCAGGGCCCTCGTGCTCATCCGACATTGTCGGTTAATGACAGTATGGGAGGCTCCGCCCAGTTACGACTCCCCTTTGTTGACTTTGAATTGCTTTAATTGAGTCGGATTTCTTTCCTAGCCTATTAGTTATGTTTATGTGTACTTAGCGTTGGACCTGGCAGATCAACTTGCCTTGTCCCTGAATCCACCCGGGGTTCTGGGTGGCTCCTCATGGTCCCCTTATTGGGATCGAATGGGAGTAATGAGTTATTTATTTAAAAAAATAAAAAAAATTAAAAAAACCAGTGGTAAGCGGGTCATGCGAGTGCGAGCAACTCACACTTGCATAGTGACAAGTTAAGCACCCAGTGGACAGTCAACTGTGTAGTTGAGGGTAATGAGCTCACCCGATAGCCACATATCTAAATTATCAAGATACCGTAAACAATCATTTTTCTCATACTCGCGGGTGGCCCGGCCATTCCGTATTCTCCCGCGGGGCCCGGGCCGCTCGCGAGTTTATTTTTCTCGCGTGGGGCCCGGAACATGTCCATTCCGATCTCCGGTTATTACGGGGTAAGGTCCTTGGTACCTGACATCTCTTTTGCAAGGGCGTTTTCTTAAATCGGTGATACTCCTATACGTGGTGACTCTACGATATAAATCACAAGCTCAGGATATGCATCCTAGGGCATTACATTGGAAACCCTGGATGTCACATGAAGGTTACCGCGAACTCTCTATATACCGTAGGTAACTCGTTGGGGCCAGTACGGAGTTGCTTTTAACGCGATGTCCCCGCATGCGCGCCCGGGAAGAGTGGCCTCGAGCCTTGCAGAACCTCAAGCAGGTGAATCAATCATAATCATATTCAAACTCGCTATACTACCTATACAATTTATAGCTACTCGTCATCATCCTTCAACGGCAAGAGCCCTTTTAAGACTGGGGTGCTAACTAATTGAATCCCAATTAATCGTTACATATAATGGATTTGCCATTCCCTCGGGTATAGCACCTCTCTTCCAGCGTTTTTCGCACCAATAGCTTCCGAGAATATACATAACTGTTGAATATCCATGAGCTTGCAGTTCCAGTAATTGTCCGGGAGTCCTGCAAGTTTGCATAGCGCCTTGCCAAAAATGTTATATATTGGTCTGGAGTACTTGACAGTGCCGAAACAGAGGCTGAAGGACTTTGGCTCATTGTAGAAGATTACGGATGTAGCGTGCGCGCGTGCTCTGGAAGCTATGGAGTAGAAATAATGGAGTAAAGGAAACCCTTTAAGTACGGAAATAAAACCAAGCCAAGGCAGGGTTATCACACAGACCCATACGATGTTTTTGAAGTCTATACGTCTGTGGGGCCAAGGTGATGAGACGGTCCCGTTCCCTCATCTTATAAGACTCGGTACACCCACGGAACAACGGGCCACGTAAACGTCCTGCCTCCCGAGCCAAAGAAAGCTATACAGAAATAACCCCTGCCTCCTCCCCCACGCCCACTATCCGGCCTCCCTCCCCTACATGAGTATAGTATCCACCAACATGCCCCTACCGGCCCTCCCCTTATCACAAAGGAAAAGCATAAAACCTCCCTCTCAGGCAAGATCCAGATTCGACAAGAACGCCTCGACTAGGTCCGCCGCGTATTCCCCCCTCCCGTCCTTCACCCTCTTGCGCCACCTTCCCCGCTCATCCATTTCCTCCGCCTCCCGTCCTTCACCCTCTTGAGCCACCTTTCCCGCTCATCCATTTCCTCCTAGTTGGGACCTTCAGTCAGTGCCCTCGATATTGTCGGTTAATGACAGCATGGGAGGCTCCCAGTCACGAGTTTCCTGTTTACAGACGTGTGGCCGGAAGGAGTGGCCCTTGAGATTTTATTTATTACTTACTTTCAGTCTTTTTTTTTTTTTTTTTTTTTTTCTTTTACTTTCATATATGAGTTTTCGCGTAGGCTCTTGTATTTCGTTTGAGAAGGCTTTCCGGCCTCCAGTCAGGGTCCTCAGGCTCATCCGGCATTGTCGGTTGATAACAGACGGGAGGTTTCCCATTCACGATTTTTCTACATATGCTTGTTATGTTTTGCCGTGTATCTAGCGTCGGACCTGGCAGATTAATCCCTGAATCCACCCGGGTTTCTGGGTGGCTCCTCGTGGTCCCCTTACTGGGACCGCATGGGAGTAATGAGTATCTAAAAAAAAAAAAAAGCATAAAACCTCCCCTCTCAGGCAAGATTC
>ML121558.1:489229-604716 GCA_003788615.2 Terfezia boudieri ATCC MYA-4762 | reverse complement strand
CGCTGCTATGGTATTTGTGTTAGTATGGGATTCGTGTTGATAGGTAGTCGCGTTGATATGGTTGTCGCGTTGATAGGGTAGTTGCGTTGGTTAGTTGGGTGACTGGCGAGATAATCGTAACTCGTCATGACGTGCCTCTTGTCTGCATTCAAAAGTAGCAAGGCGTCTATGACAAACCCCTGCTGCCACCTTTCCTCTGCAGGAAAGGTTACAGGCCCCTGTCGATGTGTCCGAAGCGCTTCCCCTGCTCCTACAGCCATCAAGATTCTCCAATATGCAGCGTTTATGCACAGAGGGGGGGAGGTACGAACAACTTTTTGCCACCTAGCTCTTTCTGAATCAAGTAAAGGGTGCATCTGTGACCTAATTAGGAGTATTGTAGATTCCTATGGTGTATTTATCTATATCTGCTGCGCAGTGTAGATCAGAATGATGCAAAGATACATACGGACTTACATTCAATCTTGACCCAGAGGAGTGGGCAGACTAGGTAGTTGTGATTTATTAAGTACAGTAAGCAGCTACATAAATGACATATGTGTAAAGTAGAAGGAAATTACAGATCTTGGCGGCTTCGTTGAAAAAATTTTGGCGTCGCGGTCAGCTTACTCATCACTCAAAGGTTTATGGAGCTAAGATCTCAATCTCATGCACCAACTTTCTAAGCAAAAAGTCATTTATTGATAATAATAATGAGTCCATTCATGATACGCACCAACCTATTCATTAAATTATCAACAGAGGTTTCAATACGCTTATCCTACTGTACTAAGGTTTGATCTTGGTACTCTCGAGCAGGGAGTTGATCTTGCTGACGGTCCTAGGAAACCACCAACTTGGAACACGAAGTTTGCCGACATGAACACGAATTCTGCCGTTGTTATTGAACTTAGTCTAAATACTGTCATAAGTGGGGTAAATTGGTATTCCATCTGGCAGAAGATCTGTGCCAACCAGACTAGAAGATCTGACAATTATTCTCTTCCCGATGAAGTATTCAATTTCAAATATCTTTCCTAGCTGCCACTTCCACTTCCACTTCCACTTCCACGCCCACATAGACTGGCTGGCTCGCACCTTGCCCGTATACCCAATCCTTCCTACAGCCATCGCTCCAGTATCATCAACCTAGCCACACCTACCGCACCCTTCATTTCATACTTACGACTGTCGTCAGTCCACTATGCAAACCATTTCCCAGATGTACAGGAATATAAAGCCCTGTACCTTGTGTGTCAAACACTCGTGTGCGAAGGAGACAATAGATCTGGAGAAACCAGCTGCGTTAACCACTTGTTTGAGGTACGTCCACGCTCTGGTTTTTATACGCATACCGCGGGGGGCTGGAGGGGAACATACGGTATCTTGAGCCAGTGTCAAACACAACCACTTCTGCGAATTAGGTTTCCCTAGACACCCACCAAACATGGGCAAAATAGTTCCGGAGAAAAGGCCGAGTGACTCGGATGTCACTAATGTACCTTGAGAGAGTCACGGTATGGGTCCAGCGAGTGCGCGGCGACTTGTGCTGTGATTGGAGTGGCAGGATACATGCGATTAGTTCAACACACGGTGTGATGCTTCGCAGCATGTTGTGAGGTTAAAAGTGTGCCGGTGGGAAGTGAATTGGTGGCATATGTGTGGCTGCCGCGGGCCTTGAGCGGTAGTGCGTCAACCACTAATAGAAGGAAAGGAGCAGAGTATCTAGTTTAATCCACCTTTTATAGTCTCCGTGACCCAACGCATATCTAGTTCTTTATCGCCTGCCACGCCCAATCAAGCCACCTCCACTCCGGCGCCCACCAGTCTCCTCAGGTACCTATATACACTAATCTCAAGCCTATCCACCTTCCTCATCCCCGACTCCACGCAGCCGCACCCGCACCCCCACCGCCATACTTCTCCTTCTCTAAACTCTACGCTTCCTTCCAGCTGCATGCACCATTCCAACCTCAATATCCACTCCCTCTTGCTCTCCACATCATCAGTTCCGCATCCCGATCTTGTCGAGTTTTCCTCAGCCTTGCCAAGCGTCGACCTATCCCTGGAATGGGTATCTAAGTCTGGGAGTTTCACAAAAAGAAGACAGGAGCAGAAAGAAGAGGATTGCCCCAGAGTGGGGCTCCAAAGACGTGAGTGAAGAGGTGCAGGATGTGGTGGAGATAGCCGTTAAGAAGGGGTGGTGTGTGGTCAAAAGATCTTTGGCGACGTGGTTGACGTCTTGAGTGAGTCAGTTAGGAAGCAGAAAGGGGGAAGGGAACTACAGAAGGCTCAGGGGGATTTAAAGAGTGTTCAGGAGGAGAATGCTTCTCTATTGAAGATGAAAAACAAGGTACGACAGGCTGTAGATCAAGTACAGTCGAAGTGTATTGAGTAGAGTGTTAAGGGGACGATGTACTAGGAGCTAGCTGAGATATTGGATTGGTAAATAAGAACTGGAGCAAATTAGGGAATGGGGTGGGATGGTGGGGGTGGCGCTGGGGGAATAATGCCGGGTGTGATTGACGGGTTAAGAAGGCAGGGGGGTAGAGCAGATGGCGGAAATTGAGGAATTAAAGAAAATGAGTATGGAGCAGAGAGAGGAAGTCAAGCAGAGGGAAAAATAAGATTCTGGAGCAAAGTTGCAACCCAAGGCAAAGACAATACCGGCCTCGTCGATAAAGTGGGCTACTCCACGTTTTTTTCTTTTGGTAGTGGCTTCTAGCAGTTGAAATCACTGGTGCTTAGTCCATTACGCTTTCCTTGTATTGTGATTAGCTATACACACGTGTCCATTTATAGCTTAATAATCTTTAATAAGTAAAAGTACTGCAGACCTCATAAAGCTTATTTGACCTCCAATGGGATATTTAGATAAGTAATTTCATACCCAGAAGATTGCCATATCCTGACAGCGCCTGAATACCTTGTTCTTATCACTTATCTCTTCCATTCAGTTTGCCACCCATAGCTAATAAATCTGAATCATTGTCTCCTGCAACTAGTCTGCTCCGACTGTGCACGTAGATAACCAGACTAGCACGTAGACTGCGCATGCGTTTCCCGACTTAGTCTGGTTCGACTGCCTCCTGCGATCAACTTATAGGCACTGCTGACTTGTTCAACCCTATTGACAATTATAGACTGGTGACAAATACAACATAATCTGATACAAACATGTATGTAATAGAGAGGTTTTGGTCCCCTGTAAGAATGGTTGTTACCACAGTAACCGCTACACACTAATGCACTTGCTTGGTTCATGCTTAAGACGAGCAGGGGTAAAAAGATAGCAATACGACATTTTTGGCTAACGATGTCAATGGTCTATCTCTGGGTTTCTTGGCACTATCTTTAATAACAAATATCTTCATAGGGTTAGATTGCTCGCTTGGCATCAAATTATTCACACAGGTGGCGTATATATGCATAACAAAGAAAAACACTGAACCCATCACAAAATGTCACAACAGACCCCCCCTCACGAGAAAAGATATCTGCTGCAAGGACAGTGGTATACTGAGCTATCAGAAGTACACCCCAGTTGACCATGGTATCCGTAGTTTTGTTGGTGGTATCTGCCATATGTTCGTACGTACACCTAGGCGGCAAAAAGTTTCGTGCCCCCGCCTGCATAAAATGAGAAAATGATAAGATATTTGTTGCATGCTTATGCAGGGTACGCCGATTACTAACGGGATAGCAATGAGAGATATCCACGGAATTCCAAAACCTCTTTTTTGGCGCTTTGGTGCTTACCGGGGTCTAAGGATTGCGACATGGGTTGAGAGTTGTCGTTCTTACAGGGGACCAAAACCTCTCTAATGCCAGGTTACAATCGAGACAGTTAAGTGTTCGTCAACGGAGCATGCCAAGGTTTATACCCTACTGCAACTGCACTTAAGGAAATGTCGCACGTGTACTGGTGATAATTGATTCGGTCCGCTGGAGTTAGATGATCCACAAATCAGCTGATTCAATTTCAATTTTTCTTGGTGTGTGAATATGGCACTCTGTGACACTGAGCGTGGGGACAGGCTCAACGATGGCCTTGACGACGTGGATGACGACGAGCTTGGTTTCATGGATGATAGCGAAGATGACCCTGATTACTCTGGCTATGATGATATATCTGAGGTTGGATACCTTGAAGAGAGGTAGGCTATCAAATTGGATTATAAAATACCCAGCTAACGTTTAAGCAGAGAGGAGGAAAATTCCACCGATGAATCGGACGCAAGCGAGATTTTCAACGACGACATGGCAGACTTCCATCAATATCTGAGAGCAGCACATGGATTCAAGAAAGCTAAAGGCAGAGGACGCAGGGCAAAGGATGAAGCCACATACTCGCACGATATCCGCATGCTAATAAGCGAGGCGAATCAGAAGTATGTTCAGATGGATCTCTCTGCAGCACAGACCATTGTAGAACAGATCATCAGAATGGATGGGGGGATATACCCGGCCTGGAAAATGTTGGGGGAAATACATAAAGAGAAGGGAGATGAAAAGAAGTGTTTCATGTCCTGGTTTACAGCTGCTCACTGCAAGCCCAAAGATTTTCACCTCTGGCTCGAATGTGCTCGGATGAGCATTGACCAAGAAGGACCAAATGAAACTGCAATATATTGCTATAACCGTGCCTTGCGAACGAATCCAGATGATATAAGCATCATGTATGACAAAGCTGTTTTGTACAAGCAGATGGGCCGGCTGGACAAGGCAGCCGATGGCTTCGCACAACTGGTTAAGGCTCTTCCGAACGACATGAGTGTGCTTAAAGAAATAGCACAAATTTACACACAACTTCATAAGATTCCAGACGCCATTACATTCTATGAAAACAGCATTCAGCATTACAAGAGAATAGGACTCGGTTCTCAGGGAGGTTTTGGGTGGTCTGATCTAAATATCCTGGTGGAGCTTTATATGCTGGAGAAAAATTGGCATAAGGCCATTTTTGAGACAAAATCGATTGGAAGGTGGCTCTGGGGCCGTGCGGACGAGATATTCTGGGACCAAATTCAAGGGGATGATAAGGAATGGGATGAATTTGATGATTCCAGAAAAGTCGTTGTCAGGGAATATGTACCCGGAAAATACCTCGATAGCTCGTATGTCATGCCTATTGAGCTGAGAGTCAAGCTGGGAGTTTGCAGGCTTAAGTTAAAGCATGTTGAGGAGGCATTGGTAAGTGATATATCTACTCTATGTGGACAGCGTTAATCTTTTGCAGAAGCATTTCAAATACCTTGATAGACAGGATCCGTCGGTGTATTATGACTTATTCCAAGAGGCAGGCGATGCCCTTCTCGAGTACAAATCACATGAACTAGCCTTGGAGTACTATGGGGTAGTCGCAGCATTGGAATCAGCAGAAGATCCAAAGTTATGGTTCAACATGGCCAAATGTTACAAGGAAATAGGAAACATTGACGATGCCGAAGAATGTTACCATGCTATACTCAGCTTGTATCCTAACGATGTGGATGCTCGAATGAAGCTTGCGGAAATATATGAGGTCTCAGATAGACGTGAAGAGGCCTTGGACCTCGTCAATGAGATAATCGCATTAAGGAAACAACAAGACATAGCAGAAAAAGAGAGACTTGCAGGGGGGCAAACGAAGGAGGTGATTTCTGCGCCAACATTTTTTGCTGCACCCCCAAGCCGGGTACCTACAAAAGAACGGCGTGCTCAGGCTACTGCTGCTCAGCGTGCTGAGATGAAAGCGCGAAAAACGGAACAAACCATCACCAAGTACAGAAAACTGGAGTATCTCAGGCCTCGAATGGAGATGGGTGATGCTGATGCTGTTAGGGATTGGCTCGATACGGCGGGAGACCTAGTTGATCAGTTCAGGAATACTAAAGCCTTCTATCCTAGTGAGCGGTCTATGAAGTTCAAAGGCTTTGCTACACTTGCGCACAGGAGAGCTGCAAAGAGAGGCACGGATGCAATCATGCAGAGGATGCAACACCGATTACAAGAAGCCATGTGTGAGTAGCTATTTGGGTCGCGTTCTCGGATACTAACTGATTACATGATTCAGCCTTCGAGGATGAGGAACTTCCAGATACCGAGGACTTGACTCAATTTCATGGTCTTGACTTTGATTCATGGCTCCAAGTCTTTATGCAATACGCCATATGCTTGACTAAACACGAAGATGTACATGATGCTTATGATGTATTTTCTGCGGCAAAGGAAGCAAATGTATTCTTTCATCATGACAGGAGGCGATTCATTATCCATGTAACCCACCTCGGTACGTACGTTCATTCAACAATGTAGGTTGCTGTGCTGGTTGCTGTGTTGACGATATCCAATCCATAGCCTGTGCTGTATGGGTTAAGGACCCCGATATAGTTTCAGATGTTTCCCGCTTTTTCATGCATAATTGGCAGTTCCAAGGGGATGCATATTCTTTGTTTGTTGTAGCTCTGATAGCTACCAGACAGGGTGAAGAGATGTTTCACCACAGCGCGAACCAAAAATACTTCCTGCGGCAAATCAAAGCTATGGACAAAGCTATTACTGGGAAAAATATCGTCGGGGCTGCATCGTTGACAGCAAAAGGTGAAGATGGAGGTACATTCGTTCCCAAGAACTTTGATTTTACGCTTCTGATGGTGTATGGTCATATGTTGGCTGCCGGGAGGAGTTATATTCCAGCATTGAGTATGTATCCCCAATTCAAGGTATTTTCTATGAAGCTTACCCACCAGACTATTACTCTCGTGCATACTCGCTTGACCCGGATCATCCGTTGCTTAAACTATCAATTGCAATAGCATATCTCCATCGGTCTATGCAGAGACAGTCAGACAATCGGCATTGGGAGATACTACAATCCATGGCCTTCTTATTCGACTATCACAATGCTAAAGAAGAAACCACAAAAGCTTTCGGGCATTGGGATCAACTTCAGGAAGCGGAATACAATGTCGGCAGGGCTTTTCACCAGCTTGGTAATTATTAGTAGTCCCCCAAGTTGTTTACTAGCTTATAATTCGGCAGGCTTGTCACATTTAGCAATACCATATTATGAGAGGGCATTGAAGATTTCCGATGAGCACTTATCTGCAATACCGGACGCCTGGGACGTCAAATATGAAGCTGCATACAACCTTCAACAAATTTATGCAACAAGTGGTAACCCCCTGCTTGCCAGAGAAGTGACAAGCAAGTATCTAGTACTCTGAATGTACGTTTGTTGAATACCTTATGATGGAAGTGATACATGTACATGTACCCACTGCTTGGTTAGAAGTCATAATAGATTTGAATTAATGTAACGAAACCCAGCAAATTACATATACTGCCTGCGTGCCTTCGATTCTTATCATCAACCGTCAAGAGGATTTAACGCGTGAACAGTTCCGACAAGATCGATCTTGGTTATTGGGGCTCAACATCTTGAAACATGCACTACATAGGTGTTTGACTTCCCAGTAAGCTGGACCAATAATATGTTGTCAGACTGTAGGACTAGTGCAATACTAATCTTCAAATGCAAAGGGTCAGAAATTGCCCGGTTCCATGGGTTGATATGCTGAAATTCCTCAGCTCAGGTTGAACTGCTAGCGTGAAGGGTGGAGTTTCTACAAGTTGATCCAAAAAAAAAAGCGCGAGGCTTGACGGACAATGGCATGTACTCATACGCTGCTTGTATGTATCGTTTCTGTCCTCAACACCTTACTGCACTTCTTCGTTATCATCGACTACATAAAGGAAAACTGGGGGTCTTATATAGGTGTAGAGGAGAAGATAGGAAATTCTTTTGGGGGTGGCGGGCAGGAGCGTGAAGCTGAGAATTGAAGTAGAGTATCAGGGAGCATCAGAAGCAGCACAGGCTCCGATCCACCGCCGACCTCGGCCGCCCTGCACTATCGGCATATCATACGTCGCATGCACTACAGTTACTGTTCATCCTGGGGAATGGCTCTTGCAATAGGAGAGGTACCTGACGGACTTATGGGGAACCTGTTCTGTGATAATTCGTCGAATTGTAATTTTGCTTCCCGTGGTTCTCTAGCTCCAGCCAGACTAAGCGGCTCTCAGTCACCCTTTTTTCTCCTTCACGTTTCCGCCGTGCTGCCAGACTGCTGCCGGACGAAGCAGCACGGCGAGCCAGTTGGCGCATGTTGCCCACGCATCCAATTTGCGGGCATAGTGAGATTGAGTCTCGTACGGGTTGGTTTCTGCGTCTTCACCTTCGGCAGGGCCTTATTCGCCGCCGGTATTGCCTCCGCCTGGTGGTACTCCACACTCGCTGTGCGGCGGTACCGTACCCACCACTCCAGCAGTAGCAGCAGGCTACTTATGCCCGCTGCACCACCGCTTGATTTCTAAATCAAAAGCCATTAGTTCGTTATTTCCCGACTGTCCCCCCAAGAAAAGTCTGACCCAAGCCCCCCCTGCTACTTCGAAATTTCCTACAACCCAAACCCACCCCACACACTAACTCCTGCTCTCTTCCTCCCCCAGACCCGCAATCTACCTACTTATCCAACAACACAACCTGCTCTCAACTTTCTCAAACCCAGAGATCTCTCAACTTGCCCACCCAGCCACCCTCTCGCCCAACCCCAGTCCGAGAAAAAAGGTCCCCGTACCCACTATTAGGTGCCTTCCAGATCTGTTTGTCTAACCCCCTCCCCTACACCCACCCACCCGTACACCTAGTCGGCGTACTTGCTCAGTAATATCGCGTCTTCGACCTTTTACGTGACGATCTCCAGTACGATCCGTCCTCTCCCCGATAAAAGTGCTGTGCCTTGCTCGTGGTAATTAACCCAACGCTATCGCGACCCCCTTAGAAATTTACCTATCACACAAACTGGCTTGAACTCCAATCGGCCCGACATCAGTTTCGAGTTCCCGATTTGACGGCTCTTCTATTGATCCACTACTTTCTGATCTCTGACCAGATTACACCCCTCACCCTTCTCGTCACAGATTGAGGGCGTCTTTGGTCGAGTGGATATAATAGCCCTCCGAGGAAACTAGGAATTCTATTTTACTTTGAAATCAAGGCTTCTTACATCATCTCTCTGCTTGTTGATCCCTCTTTTGGTTCAAACTTAGCACTTTAGCATTCAGCGAGTGCAAACTTAAAGCCTCAACATCGTTATCAACCTAGAGCATATCTACAACTGTGCACGGATTTGGTATGTTCCCCTATTACACAAAGGGTGTTTGTCATTGGACATGCAGTATTGATGATTCTTTGATGCTCCCAAATAATCTACTAATGCGCACGTCTACCTTTACCAGAAGCGAGATCGTATCTGTCAACCTCTCCTTCCTCCATATCAACAACCCTCTTCACCACTCACCCACTGCACCTCCCCCTCTCGTTTCTCAGTGCTGAACTAGCATGGCGGACCAACAGGAGGTCGATCTCGAAGCTATCATTGAAAAACTGTTAGAAGTCAGAGGAAACCGCCCCGGCAAGCAGGTACAGCTTAACGAAACCGAGATTCGTTATCTATGCACCAAAGCAAGAGAGATCTTTATATCGCAACCCATCTTGCTCGAGTTAGAAGCACCAATCAAAGTGGGCTTCCCCTCAACGATACATGCAGACCACAAAGTACTGACATGCGTGTCTAGATTTGCGGTGATATACATGGCCAGTATTATGATCTTCTTCGGCTGTTTGAATATGGAGGTTTCCCACCGGAAGCCAACTATCTTTTCCTTGGGGACTATGTGGACAGAGGGAAGCAGTCGCTAGAAACGATCTGCCTTCTTCTTGCGTACAAGATCAAATACCCGGAAAACTTTTTCATCCTTCGAGGGAACCATGAATGCGCATCCATCAATCGTATATATGGTTTCTATGATGAATGCAAAAGGAGGTACAACATAAAGCTATGGAAGACTTTTACCGATTGTTTCAACTGCCTTCCCATCGCTGCCATCATTGACGAGAAGATCTTCACAATGCATGGTGGATTGTCTCCAGACCTGAACAGCATGGAGCAAATTAGAAGAGTCATGCGGCCTACAGATGTATGATTTTTTAACAATCTTAACCACGGGAGAAGAACTGACATTGGCTCTGTTACTAGATTCCCGACTGTGGACTACTCTGTGACCTACTATGGTCCGACCCGGATAAGGACATCACCGGCTGGAGTGAGAATGATCGCGGAGTATCGTTTACATTTGGACCAGATGTGGTCTCGCGGTTTCTACAAAAGCACGACATGGATCTCATCTGTCGTGCCCATCAAGTTGTAGAGGATGGTTATGAGTTTTTCTCGAAGCGGCAGTTGGTTACGCTTTTCTCTGCGCCAAATTACTGTGGAGAGTTTGACAATGCGGGGGCTATGATGAGCGTGGACGAGAGTCTTTTATGTTCATTCCAGGTATGTCTCTTTGATATCCCCCTCATGTGGAACTTCGTATCTGATTATCAATCCAATAGATCTTGAAGCCCGCAGAGAAGAAACAGAAGTACGTATATGGTGGAATGGGAGCAGGACGTCCGGTCACTCCCCCACGAAAACAGAAGAAGAAATGAGGATGAGGAGTAATGCTGGGTTTGGCTAGACGTGGACGAGGCGGGTGCTGTGCGTTAATCGATGGGAGATATGTGGTGATGGTCAATAGTGGATGGGAATGCTTTAATCGGTCTAGGGCTACATGCTCTCGCTGGAAATATTGGGTTCTTTCGTTCGTTCGTTGTTTTGTGCTTGCTCTCCCTCTGTGTTTCTGATGATCGGGGAATTTGATGGTAGCTTCCTGGTGAAATCATAACGAAGTGACTGATGAGTGACGAAGGTTCCCTGGGTGTCCCGCTTCATGTTCCTCTTGGCGGCTTCGCCATAGGACCTGGACGAATTTTATTATTTTTTCCTTGTAGTTTACTGGAGTGGTCACGCTACTGGGGATTTTGGGGGCTGGTTTGTGGGAAAGCTATTGAAACAGCGGGCAAGCCACGACCGAACGAACGCAAAACGGATGAGACAAAAAGCAAAAGTGCAATTCGCAGACTGCCCAAGTTTCCATCCATATCGACGACCGCAATGACAACTATACGACCCAACCATTTCACGCACATGTTAGTGCTTTTTCTTTACGCTTCCATCCCGCTGGCTATCATCAATCGGACCGCTTGGCGAGGTTCTTATCTTAGCTTTTTCTGTCAAGTTGGGCCTCTGGTAAGGATATTGCTTATTTGCTTCTATTAGTTCTTGTTTTGTTGTTTGTATTTCTTCTTCTGATATTGGGTGGTATGGGTTGCGTCAGGGGCGGTTTTTGTTATCTGTTTATTGTCTTAGTTATCCTTACATCATGAGTCGATACACTGACTGATATGGTACATTTTGTGGGTTCTTCTGCGTACCTCTGATGGATCTGAAGGTGAGGTCTAGAGGTCACGTGCATTGCTGGTAAAACTTAAACGGTCTGGTGGCCTCATGTGATGGTTGTTTAATTTTATACAGGTACTAGCGTTTCGTGTGATAGTTGTAGACCTCTGATATCATGTGCCGGAAACGTACAACTTCCCCGCAATCCCACTACTACAATACTAAATTGCACCATGGATACTATATCTATAAAGATGAATTGGCCTACTATAGAACTACAAATTACGCTTACAAATTGCAAAAAAGCCTTCTATCCAAGGTAACCAAGCATATGCATATGCCAGTGTTCAATTGAAGTTTTAACCTTTCCGCCAGTTCGTCCTAACATTGACTCAACCCCACTACCCCACTTCCTTGGTTGAGTTCGAGTCTGGGGTAACAGGGCTTCAACCGAGAGTAAGTAATATGAAACTCAATCCCTGAACCTGACTTTGGAGCTGCAGGTTGTTAACGTTTGAGAAAGAAGGTTTCTCGACGACACGTGATCTGTCGTTGCCAGTTTCAAAAGCTAAGTTATTAGTGCTAAGCTAGGGATTTACAAATATAAATAGATTCAATGTATGTTCTTACCTCATAGGTCCATACACACCACACCGTTGACCTAAGCTTCAACACGAAGGTGAAGGTATACAACCATATATCCATGAGCTGTTATTGCAGCCCATAACCAAACATCTAGAGTACCAGTATTAATGCATGGCATGCAATGCCATGTGCCCTGCGTGTAGGTATGTACGTATGTGTTGTTCCAACATTTATTCATTCAAGGGTTGTATTTACAACCCTCTCGAATATTTTCCGCCACTACCAGTAATTTTCTCCAGCCAATGGCATTTGGAGCTGGGTCAATTCCCGCAGGAGTAATGGAAAGGATGCAAAAATGGGGAGATTGGAGGCATTGGGACGTTGGAATACAGTCTGGAAAAAAAATCGCTTTGAATAAGAGGGCGTGAGAGTGTTTCATTATCTTCTTTTTTTTTTTCTGCCTGGGGTTGTGGTGAGGAGATTGTGGCAGCGAGAAAGGTTGCAAAATAAACGCACCCCGGAAAAGTTCAAGATGCGCTCTGGGGGTTGTGATTGGTAGAGTTGGATTAGCTATGGGTGAATGGATGTACCGGCAGTCCCGCCCCATGTACCGGGATTATATCCCCTCACTGTGTAGTATTGTGGTGGGCTGAAGATGTACAGTAGATCGTCTGATTGGCAAAAATTGAACAATCATGTGTAAGGGGATTCTCCACACCGTTTTCCAGTGAGGACAATATGTATTACCTTCTGCAAAATATATTTCTGTGGGTATGTTATGTATGATATATTGTAGTATATGAATCAACTAATAAAAATTTTTGTTTACCATTCACTTCTCTTCGGTCCTACTCAATACTTTCCTTTCAAGCTCATGCACCCGTCGCTCCACGTCTTCCATGGCTTCATGTGCTCTCTCAGCCGCCTCCTTCTGCAGCTGTAGTGTCTTGTTAAATTGGGCACGCATCCACTCTGGTACAGGGACTTTGGCAGCTGCTTTGTAGTCATAGATGACAATGTCTTCCACACAGCGGGCTGCGGGGCGTTGGGATTTCTCGGAGATAACTGGGGTGCATTAATAATTGAAGGGGCAAGAGATAAGGTGGACGAACTCATAACATCCAAGGTGAATGAATCAAAACTGATAATGTTCAGCTTATGATAGACAGAAACCTTGTCGGGCCATTCCATTGGCTGTAAGATTTAGATTCCTGTCCGTAGTGAGCAGTGTGGAGAAAGGAAAGCCTACAAATTTATAGTCTACTTTGAAGCTCTTAAGAATCAGTCCGAGGCCTTTAGAGGTCCAGAGTTTACTCCAGTCCTCGGCATGGGCGGGGTCGATATACTGGGCGTAATTTATGGCCCAGACAATTCTGGCAGATTCAGCCCAGCGTATGTACCTAAAAAAGATATTACTATGATTTGCAAGCAGTGGTGGGTAGGAGCTTACATGAGACTATTAACATGTGCTTCAAAAGCAGTAGCAGATTAGCTCCATTGTTTGCATTGTATGATGACCCATGTTGAATAGTTACCCTGATTTAGGGTGTTAGTCCCAACGACCACATTAAATATTACTGAATCCAAAACGTACCATAGAGTCCTATACATTCGCCATGAAAGAACATCAGCCCATGCACTCCTCAAACCACACCTACATATTACCATGCAAAAGAGGTTATTCCTTATTCACCGGATACTCACCATATCGCCCCACACCACCGAATGACGGAATAACCCCCTTCTATGTTCCCCAGTCAAGAACCCCTCCGAGCCAGCAACATACTCCCTCCAATTCCCCGCTAGGTCCGCCAATATTACTGAAGCCTCGCTCGTATCCTCATTCTTCAGCCCATGGAATACACACTTCCCTATGCGAGTCTTCATGGTGGAGAGCCATTTCTCATTTCTTGTTTGAGACCACAGGAAGAGGTCGATGGATGGGTCAGAGTCGGAATTGCGGGTGGGGGGAGTAGTGGAGAAACATTGGTAAGCAGAAAAAACACGGGTTTGGGAATTGGGGATAGTATGAAACACAACTCTTGAGCGTAAGAGGGAGGCAAACCGGGGGATTATTTTAGAAGCCATATTATATGTGCATAGATCTGGAACAAATATTTGGGGAGCTCTGGTTCTGCAGCTGGACTACCAGTACTCGACATGGTGTACCTATTGCGTTGGGCAGGGACATCTTGGCGAAGGCTCCCTGCAGCTCTCATTAGGACACCATCACATATCACATCACGGGGCCATGCTCAGGACCCTCTATCAGTCTATTCGTACATACAATCGAGGTCACAGCGGTCAACCACTCACGCAATTTCCCGGCTCGGCATTCCCTCTCGAGCCCTGAGCAGATTGTATCGGTTTATGCGAGGTTAGTATCTATGATCAGCTCAAGCGGGTGGGAGCTGCATTGACATCATCCGTGTACCCATGTTTGTTTCTGGGAGAAATTTGGCAAAAGACCAGAGCACTCGGAATAAGTGGACAATAACAGTTGCCTAGTGGGTATAGGTTACGGTGGGAGTTGATCATTTGGAGCTGGCATGGGAGCTGGCATGGGAGCTGGCATGGGATCTGGGATGTGGTTGTTTTAATTCGCACCAGCATCACCAACATTCTCAATTGACGATACCAACTAGCGGCTGTATCAGCAGAAGCCCAGATAACCTCACCCAGCTCAATTCACTATCTTACGCACATACTCCAGTCCAGTCCCACATCCAATATTCTGTACCCTCGCTCCTACATCGCGCTGACAAGGAAAATAACAAGGCCTAGGGGAGATTTAACCCGGCATGGCTGCCGCCGCATTGTCTAGTCTTCGCTCACAGGTACAATACCGGTACTCGTGCATCCTGATACCCTAGCTTCATTTTTGCCCCTCAGCACACCCAGAACTTTGATTCCCGATCCCTCAATCACATTGGTTGCCCGTGTATTCTGCAGTTGAACCTTCCTTGCACTCCCGTCCCCACATCCCCTGCAATCAACAACTCTCTAAACTCCCTCCGATGGCACAACATACGTCCACGCAGGTTTCGCGGCAATATATTTCCCAACGTCTGCTTGTAACAAAAGCTAACTTATCGCCACTATTGGACAACCCCTCACCTCACCCGCACAGGTCATAAAAATTTATAAGGAACTGCTATTCCTCGGCCGCGAGTACCCATTAGGCTATGAATACTTCCGTCCCCGCTGCCACGCCGCGTTCATGTCCAACGCCTCTGTCACGGATCCAGCTGAGATACAGAAAGGCATTGAGAGGGCCGAGTTTGCCAAGAAGGAGATTGAGGCGTTGTATGTGTGGCCTTGTTCATTTATTTCTTGCTTCGAGTCTATTACATACCTACATACCTATGTTCCACTTTTGGTTCGAGGCAGAGATATATATTCACGAACCACTGTTGAAGGGCCTACCTTACCTTATGCGTTAAGGGTCTTATATATTAACATTCGCGAAACGACTGCTACCCAGGTATTATCTGAGGCGATATCGCACCCTGCAGAAACGCTATGGGAAGGTATAAACAACGGCGGTACATCAGCAGCGGCAGCAATGGGGTTTCTGTCCAGTCACAGTTATTTGTTACCTTGAGACATACATACAGTAATTACTTATGCATGACATGGGCTTAATCAAACTGCATGTGCTTACCTGTAAATTGTATATTGTTGTGAGTTACAACTACTGGATTCAATTGGTATGTCCATCGACTTTATATAGGGGAATTGGGCCCACTCAACATAACTAGAGGAACGGCACCCAGGATTGGTGGATTTCGGCAAAAAGGAGCAGCAATACAACACACATAAAAGTCCATTAAACTGCGGAATAGTCGAAACAGGACAATGGCCCACGAATCGGAGAATACAGCAACTTACCAAAACAAAATGAGTCCACATAGATGGAAGAAACGATTCAGATGACAACGATTAGATTTAGGATAGGGGAAGAAATGGCAGTATAGACAAACACCAAAGAAGGGTCATCAATCGTGCAGAGGAGTGGATCAAAGACGGAGAGAAAGGATGAATGATCAAGAACAGAAGAAGAAAGAATGAAAGGGGAAAGGGGAGAAGAACAAAAAATTTGGTCATTGGAAGAAAGGAATGAGATAAATTGGAAGGAAAAATGGAGAAATGGAAGGTGAAAAACGCCAACAGGGTTCCCTGCGCCCGCCTTTTGTTTGGAAGAAAACCAGCATAACAACACAAACTATCCTGGAAAGAGTACAATCTTTGGCCAATGAATGTTATATTTGCCTGCAGAGGGTATTCACCAATCCTGACTAGCTCGGGATGAGCCTAGCGTTTGCAGCAATTGGACAAATTAGCAAGATTTCTTCGTTCCCCACCAGGCACCAAATTCAAGGCATTCTCCGTTTCGCAAACCATCTTCTTGAAAGAAGCTTGCAGTCATCTCCCTATATGGTTTGTTGAAATCCTCACCTGGGAGGTCTCGAGTCTCATTCCAATAAGGCTCCAGAGAGTCTATTAATTGTTTCACCTGTAACTTAGCTTGATATCGTAAGGCTAGGTCGTTTTCTGATAACGTTGACAACTGGTCCAGTGCGTTCTTAGCACTAGCACTATTCTTCCGTTTCGACTCCGACCTGTCCCCGCTCTCACTTGTTGGACTAGTGTCCTTCCTGGAACCACTCTCCCACCAGATTTCATCTAAAGGCAGGGCGTATCGTACACTGTGATTGTTGACCAGGCAATCCTCCATTGAGAACAACATTCCTATTGTACTACATGGAATCGGAGTTAGAGCCCGCTTCGCAAGGATCTTGGACACGCAGTTGTTAAAGAATTGAACGTGTTCGTTTTGGGCCTGTGACTCAAATTGAGTTGATGTGGTGATGGTATATGCGCTAGAGGAGGTACGGGGCGCCTTTGTTTGAGAGATGCTTCGTATCGTGAAGTCAGCTACTTGAGGTTAGCACAGGCCGCATACGGAGATCCAAGGTTTGTGCGTCACTTACTGCATTGGATTTCCATAATTCCACCTTCTCCCAGCACCCGCAAGCACTCTGCCAACACATCAGACTGCGCAGATGTGGAAGGAATGGCTGGGGACAGATCCCTTACGAAGATATAATCAAACTCGCCATCCTGAAATGGGAATGGAATGTTCAGACAGTTATGCCTCACGAATGTGAAATTCACACCTGTCATAGGCGCAAATACTGGTACAACATCCATACCAACGAATTTAACATCATCTCGACCCCGTGCTGCAAACTCGTCATGCATACTAGCAATCCAGATTCCCGTCCCGCAGCCAATATCCAGGACTCTGGACGGTATCTTCCTAGGGTCTGAGAAGTCAGCCATATGGTAACCACCGAAGACTTCTTTGAAGAGGTGGTGCTTGAGGCCTTGTCGAGTCAACTCTGGGATGTCACAGGGAAGTATGTAAACACAGGCCTTATCGTTATGGAATCGTCTACCGTTAACGTCTTGAAATGGGGATGACTTTATGTTTCCGACTGGTGTTGAGAAGACGCTTGTTTTGCGGGTTCCCGTTGGTGACCCTAGGGGTGACTCCATTGTGGTGACCAGCGTTCCTGGGTGCGGTTCCGTCGCAATAAAATTTGGAGTCGAGCCATTTCCGTAACCTCCACTACTGTTGCTCATACTTGTGTGTGACGAGTTTGATATTGTCGGAGTTAAGATGCTTCCTCCACTGCTCCCGCCGTCCGCTTTTTCTCCTCTTGATACAATGTTTGGCGGGGTGAGAACAGCCCCAGTGGCCACGAGTGAGTAAAGCCCAGGCATCGATGTTGGCGTTGTTGATTCGGGCCAGAGCCAGCTCAGCTGTTCACTTGGATCATTGGATGGTGAAGGGTCCAGGTTGGTGGGCTTCATGGTTCTACTAAGTTGCTTCCGGGATGGGGGCGGCGAGTCACCACACCACCACGAAACACGAATATACAACAATCGCACTCAGCACAACTGGCACAACGCGCAGAGACACGCCTCCTTTCCTCAATCGATGCGGCCAAGCTGGTAAAGTAAGGCTAAGAGTAGAATAGGTGCGGGTGTATGACACACAAGGATTGGCTCTGTACTCTCGACTATGACCGTTAGATGCTAATTGCTGGGATGCGGGGTCCGGGGAGGGAGGTGTCCAGGGAGAAAATTTGGGCCGGGGGGTGAAGCGATATCCGCTTCTGGCTCAATAAGTTACGGCAGGCGGGCAGAAAAAGCCACAGGTAAATTGTCAGATGTAGGGCGAGTAAGACGAGAACCAGTTCCTCAACCTGTAATGAAAGTCTTGCAAGCTGGTTTCTTGTTCTATTTAATTGCACAGGGTTAGGATCTCCGTAAGTTTAAATGCCCCTGCTACTGTACCTGTCTGGGGTGCCGTACCGAGCACTGGATGTGGTGGGAAGACGTATTGCACAATTTTTCCCGGGAGAGCGGGGATTCGGAGGGGTACCGAAGGAAAGCAGATATGATAACCAATCAATCAACAAAGCGATCGGCGCATGCTACTACCGGTATAACTGCAGGCAACCTTACAAGGCAACTCTTATTTGAGTTTTGGAAAGGGGTTTACGTTTTTCGTTTTTGTTCCCGGCTTTTCTTTATGTGAGCGGTCTGCGGTACTGAGTATGTTACTGGAGGTGGTGGTGGGTGCTTATGTCTCTCCCGAAGCGGCCTTCGATTGGCTCCGCGCTGGTCTGTGCATCTCCGTTATTAACCTCGCTTCCATTACCCCGCCGGTTTGTGGAGCCACGGCCGCAGATCAACGCACAATATGACTTCGATTGATGACACCAGTTCAACAAATTCCTTCTCGATCGGTACAACCTTTTATATAGGTGGTCTGGAACAATGCTTCGAGCTGGGGAAATTTTGATGCGTGGTCTTGCTATAATACTATGTGTATAAGGGCTTCTTGACTACTGATGCTCGATGTATTTGGCGAAATGTGAGCAATGTCGATGATTGGGTTCCAAAGATCGCACTCAGATCGTCCGGATGTGAATAATGACGCTTCACTGAAGGGATGAGATGGTTAGCCATTCGCTAACTAACCTCTTGAGAGTTAGCAATATTAGCTATTCCTGATAGCACTAGCAACTAAAAATTCGAATGGGCAGCTCGAAATTTGTAGGTTTTAACAAGCCAACAAGAAAAAATACTGGAAAGGGCTAGAAGGAGTAAACAAACGGCTATATATTCGTTTTTTTTTCAACACAGTTCAGGTGAAACCCCCCAAAAAAGTGAAATCAAAAAGTGGGGATATACAGGTTGCAGATAAGTGCCGACAGAGAACTCAACCTGCATACCAACTTAAACTAGTTGAAAATGCCCACATCTGTCATCTGCCCTAGACCAGACCGAGTAATTCGAATGGTAGTAGCTTGCTTTCTTACTCCGGATATGGATGCGGTCATTCGGAGCACTATATGTAAGATCGGTTTATCAGGTCATAACTTGACTCAGCACTAGGTACCAACATCTGAGAGAAGAATTCAATTGCAGATTGGCATTGGATCCGAAAATGCCCTGGCAGCACTGGCACGGCAATGGACAGAGTGTGAGGATATCTGGTCTTGTGGACTTCTCAAATGTAAGGGTGGGAGAATTTTGAGGCGCCTGGATTGACGCACAGACTAGTATTGGCACCTACAGCCGCGCAACCAGCCTGTCAAGTCGTACGGGTGACTTGGGTGCGCTAAAAGGCAGGTGGATCTTGAAGCAGATAGTTAGCTTCGGCCTTTAGATAACCATAATCCCTCTCACATTGCTTCACCAGGTTAGGGCTAGAGAATTTCGAGCTTCAGGACGTACCTTACAGTAGCCAAGAGCTCGACCTCGGAGGTGTCGGAATCCTCAAGGTCTTCTGCAGAACTGCAGTTCCCAAGGGGCAGTTCCCAAGGGGGTTAAGTACCTCACCTTACTTGTCATTTAGAGCGCCATTCTAACCATCCTGCAGCAGTCTGCATCGACAGCGAGTTCTACTCCACATTCATTGTAGTAGTCAGGTCGAGACCATAGACAGTTCAATACTTTGCACTAGCTCCAGTTCCAGCACCAATTACCCTGGGCGAGCGTTCACGAGACTACCGAGCGAATTCGGAGAAGGCATGCCTACCTAATGTGGCAGTGTGCTATGATCAGAGCTTCATTTCTTGGCGCTCGACACAGTACCGGTAAGGCCTGCAGTGCTAGTCCCGTGGCTTGCGGATTGCATCAACAACCCTGCCGAGCGATCCTTGGACACATCCAAATCTCCAACACCTTGATCGAGACTACAACACCTACGGAGTACCTGTTCATCTTCATCTGCAGCTGTCAAATTGAGTCATGGTATCTGCTGCAGACTTCCGACTATCATCGAATTCCAATGCCCAGGGCATGGGCATACTCATATGATGAAAGTCCGGGATTGGGCCAACGCAACAGCGGCTCGAAAATGAGGTTTAGTGAAAACCCTCTACCACCTGCAGGGGCACCGCTGCGATGTACTTTACCACTGCGATGCACACGTGATGATCTAAAAAGGATTTCGGCTGAAAAAACAAAAGCAAGAGATGATCTTGCAGCTGATAAACGGCCTAGATACATAGTCGTAGACCAATAAAAAGACTACACCTAGATTACCCCCAGTCCTTCACTAGAATGAAAGTTTCGGAAGTATGGCTTTTCTTGTGTGCAACGTTTGCCTTGCTAGCTGACAATGAGAAGTTCGCGCTCATGCACTGCATCCATTAGGCGTACCGGTAGTACTAGTGGCTCTAGACAGTATTCCCATGATCTAGTTAATATCTATAGTATCTGACGGTATGGACCGGCCCTTATTATTTGCTGGGAATTGTGACTTATACATACATATACGTCCAGGATGAGAGTAAAATTCTTTGCGGCAAGCTTTGCCCATTTAACCTCGTCACAAGTAGTTGCCCCATTCACAACATGTAATACTCGACCAAAAGCGCTATCACATACTTACATACCTAGCTAGTGAATCTAAACAAACTCCAGGGCGTGCATATGCATGTAATTATCTATACAAATTATGGTCTGCTTGGCACTACCGATTACAAATTATAACATCAGGAAATAACAATGTGCTCATGTGAAGGTGGATATTCCCAATCACGGATTTAATAACAAGTTACTAGCACATGGAGTAAGTGTTTAAGGTATTCCAACCGACAGGCCCAGCCTTGGAGGTTCAAACGCCATTCGGAAATTGTGCCAACCAGCACAAGACAATTCGGAAAAAGAAATTATATGAACTCACACTTGAAGTTACACAGTATAATTCCAGAAACGTTTATGCGGGTAACAGCGTTCTACCATACATATGGTAGCACGTCAATTTAATTCAAAGCCTCAGTGATATCAGCAGATTGTCTCACTGGGTTATGATATGGGTCTACCCTGCCAAATAAGCATGAGCTGCATCCCCAATCCTCCTAATTCCTGGCCCAGCAGGTTCACTATACTACTCTCAGTGGCAACTTATTTCTACCCCTTGACTCTCTTCTGGTTCTAATGCTTCTATTGGAGCGAAGGAACCCTTACCCGGACACGCTTGATATCTCCCGTCCCTCATTTTTAATAGACATAAATCCGCCAACAGCGGTAAGTGGATCGGTTTTACTGTTTGCCCTGCTTCAAGTTTGGAGCGAATTTTTAATGAGATACTCGTAATTTGAACCTTGCCAAGTCTGGGACAACGTAAGCAACATGGCCAATATTTTGATAATTATGATACAATTATAGGCGCCTTTAATGGTTTCTAAACACTCAGCCCTCCCGGGCTCACAATAAGGGAAACTATCTCCCCGCCGTGTATTCTGGCAGTTTGAAGGCATATACCACACTTCGGTGCTACCTACTTTGCTTGCCATGCTTTTGCCGGCCTCATATAGAAATGTAAGATGTAAGGATGTGGCGTCCTCAGATGACCCGGGAGACTAAAAGGAGGGTGTTGACTAAGACTAGCTCCCGGGAGGGGCAAAGACGAGACTAGCTCATTTAGATCACATCAGGGAGACTAGCCCCCTGAAAACCACCTGTGTTTCTTAAATTTTCCAAGCCATTCCGATTGTCCCTTAGGCACCAGCTTTGTTCTTTTGTTTTCCTGTATTTGAAAAAAAAAAAAAAGCTCTCTATCATGACAGCACTGTGTCCACACTTCAATTATATATCTCACAGGATTCCTCGGTTCCATTCCAATTGGGCTCTCAGATTACCCTGAACTAAAGTGTTGCTTTTGTGCAGACTGGTACCGATAATGGTTCTAGAGTGTCATAGATTAGAACAGAAGTGGAAACACATGCGCTAAACAAGTATGTTCACTAAAGTCCAAGGTCCCGAAATATGATTCGCCGACTGCCAACATTCAGGTACTTTAAAGGGTCTTCTCCTCTAGTTCTTCCCAATATTAAGTATTAATGCAAAAAAGTTCTCTAGAAATAGAAAGACCTGGCGCACACTCATACTGGAAAGGGCCAGTATGGAGCCAGCTTCTGAGGGTAACGCCCCGCAACCAGACTACGCTCCTCTCTGGAACTGGATGTCCATACAAGAAGGCTTAAGCGGGATTTACCAAACTATAGGCGAGTATATAAGAGCTTACAGTTGTGAGGCTCAAGGTGTGGCGACTGGCGTACCTGGTAGTAAACATATGGGTGCTCTGCCAATCATTAGCCAAGCTATCAATTAGGCTAGTCTGCTGTTCCTTGGTACCGTAGTGGAACCAGACTACCTCGGTAAACAATTAATATTTTGATCGCATAGCGGGGTCAACGGACTTTTATTTTATCTGGGAATCTGTTTATCACTCCTACCTATACAAATAAATAGGCACCATAGCGTTATAATGGAGCCTTAAGTCTACGATAAGTACAATAAGTGTTTCCCGGTCTAGACATCGCTTGCAAGTATTTGTATGTGTTTGGCCCGGTAACACAAGGCATACAAGGTGTTCATGTTCTTGCAACATATTATATTAACATAAACAAGTCCTGGATTCCAGCTGCAGGACACGAGGCAATGGATTAATTATTCCATGGCCGTGGAATTGATAATTGCTGCTCCACAGTCGAAGTTAAGCTAGGTAGGATTGAGCTGCAGCTCGACTCGAGTTGAAGCTAAGCCCCATATTGCGTGCTGCCACGCGGTTTTCGTCACGTGGAATTTTGAGTTTGGACTTAGCCGGGGAAGAATCTGCGTTCAAGATCTGAGGGCACAGATATACTTTGGCATCGCGTAAACCTCAGCATTAGAATTTGCAGACTTGGAGGATGTCAGGGACAACCACCAACCCCCCTCTTCTAACAGCTCCAAGTACTGGTACGAATAATCACGTTTAATACTCTCCCTTTCCCGGCTATCCCGTGTGCTACTACGACGACTTCGACTAAAAAGCGAAAGGTTGACCCTCTAACTCTCACACAGCTTGCTCCCACTATTCCCTGTCTTCCGTAACCTGGTCAGTGCACATTGAACTTTTCCGACCGCCCTCAACAGCCTATCGCTCGGTAGCTATCAGTGCTGCTCCATAGACAGCTCCCCGCATTCTAGAATCTACATTGGGCCATTTCCTCACAAGAGAGCTTGTTATATCACGCGCAACTGTTTGAAGTTATATCTATCTGACCGACCAAGCCTTTGCCTTGGTGGGTTTCAGAGTTCCCGGCTGGTGGGCCCCTTCAGCGAGCATCAGGGCCTTCTTTAAATGTTAAAACCAAGGCCACAGTTACCACCGAAAGCTCACCAGACTTGAGTCACGATACAACAACAAACATCACCAATACCACCTCCATTCCGACAATATAAACCATCTTAAGCCGTATGGCTGATGCATACACTCCATACCAGCAGCCTCCGCCGCGGTACTATCTCCAGAATCTGCAGCGGTTAGGTAGAAACTCTCCGCCTCGGCCAAATGATACCCCTTCTCCTTCTCAGTCACCAGCTCCACAGTCACCAGCCAATGCACTCAGCGGTTTCTATCAAGGGCAACATAATGCAATGATGAGCGGGCAAGGGCGGCTACAAATGCATAGTAACCTAGCTTCTGCAGCCTTTAAGTACCAACAGCAACAACAACCGCATCAACATATGGAGCACAACCTAATACACGTACAAAATAGCAATTCCTCAGGAGCTTTGACAGGAGTACATCAACATGCTTTCTCAGCTGTTGGCAATCCGGGGAATACCTTCAATGCTCAGCAACACACTGGAAATGGGGCCCCAGCGCAACCAGCACCTGTCCATTGGCAGGAGCAACTTCAGCTATGTCAACAGACGAGATCTAATGGGTCTCCTCATCACCATGCTCGAAGTCCTGCTCATCGTCCAGGGCAGTCGGTGTCAGGGGCCAAGACCAAGAGGGAGGAGGAAGAAGAGAAGAAGAGGGCGAAGGGGAACTTTCCTCGGCAAGATTGGCTAGCACTTGATTTTAGCGGACAAGGCCTCCGGGCAGTATCGAATGCTCTATTCGGGTATACCTTCTTGGATAAGCTTTATATTAATCATAATAAATTAACCAAGCTGCCGTCTGCGATTGGTCGCCTAAAACTCCTCACACATCTTGATGCCTCAAGCAATAATCTTGTTGACCTTCCTATCGAGCTTGGTATGTTAACGAACTTGCGCCAATTGTTGCTGTTCGATAATCAGATTACCAATATTCCGCCTGAGCTGGGCACCCTGTATCAATTGGAAATGATGGGTATAGAAGGGAATCCAATTGCGGACCCATTGAAGCAAATTATGATGAAACAAGGAACAAGAGCATTGATAACCTATCTCCGTGAGAATTGCCCAGGTAGGACCTTCCCAGGTTACCCATTAGCCATCCTCACTGACTCATATTCGCCTAACAGCGGTACCGCCGACTGCCCGAGATTGGGTTGTTCTCAACGACGGTGACAAGCCCAGTGGTAAAGAAGAGGATAGATTCACGGTTCTCTGCTACAACATACTTTGCGACAAGTACGCCACACAGACTATGTATGGCTACACAGCTTCGTGGGCACTCAATTGGGATTATCGGAAGGATCTTATCTTACAGGAGCTTCAGAGTCACAATGCCGATATTGTGTGCTTGCAAGAGGTGGCCACGGACAATTTTGAAGAGGTTTTTTCACCTGCATTAGCCTATCACGAGTATAAGGGGGTCTTCTGGCCGAAAAGTCGTGCGAAGATCATGTCTGACTCCGAGAAGAAGAATGTTGATGGTTGTGCGACGTTCTTCAAAACCACAAAGTGGGTTGCTTCTTTGCCATCGAAACACAGATGAGATGCTGACTATGGAAAAGGTACACCCTTATAGATAAACAAGTCATTGACTTTTCCTCTTCCGCTATTGCCAGGGAGGATATGAAAAAGACCGCAGATATCTATAACCGAGTGATGCCCAAGGATAATATTGCTGTCGTTACCTTCCTCGAGAACAAGCTCACTGGGTATAGGGTAATCATTGCCAACGTGCACATCACATGGGACCCGGCGTTCAAGGATGTCAAGCTTGTTCAGACGGCTATGCTAATGGAGGAGCTGGGGAAGATCTCAGAGAAGTTTGCAAGGACACACCCTCCCACCAGGACTCCAGCTGGCGAGACTCCACCTCCAACTGTCAAATATGCCGAAGGGATACAGATACCTCTCATAATCTGTGGGGATTTCAACTCCACGCCGGACAGTGGTGTGTATGAATTATTGGCCAGAGGTCAAGTACATAGTGAGCACGACGATTTAGCTGGGCGAACATACGGAAACTTCACCAAGGATGGAATGTCCCACCCATTCTCGTTAAAATCATCCTACGCTAATATTGGAGAGTTGTCTTTCACGAATTATACACCTGGATTCAGTGGGGTGATAGATTACGTCTGGTACTCGACAAATTCGTTGCAGGTCTCAGGGCTTTTGGGAGAGGTGGACGATAGGTACATGGAGCGGGTTGCAGGTTTCCCTAATGTGCACTTTCCTAGCGAGTAAGTTTACGTTGTTAACCTCTAAAGTTTAATCTTACTAAAGTTCTCTACAGCCATATTGCCCTTCTCGCGGAGTTCCAGGTTAAGCCTCAAAAAGTTAAACCTGCCAAACCACCACCACCAGACTTTGGCAATAGCAACAACAATAATAACTCTCGCGACCGAAAGTAGAGGACGTCGATTTATGAGTTCTACTTTACTGAATCTTTATTGTCCCCACGGCTATCCTCCTCTCTTGAAATATTTGGTTATCACTTATCATCATGTTACCTCGCTTTTGTTTTTTCACTTCTCTCCTGTGTTGTTAGTTCTCCGTTTTTTGAGGGTTTGTTTCCTTCGGGTCTAGTTGTCTTCGTGTTCCGTTTTTGAATGCGGGTCGCGTGTGGTTGGAATTGGATCTACATACATGGTCTATGCTGTGCGTCAATTTTTGACGCAGAGACAGCGGAGTTTATAGTCTAAGAGGGCAGACTACATGTATAGTGCCTCGCAGTAGAGATGGTTGGGGTTCTGCGTATTATTCCTGGTTTTTGCATTAATGAACGACTCTGGTCGGGTGTTCATCCTTTGTTCATCTGTTTGGGTGCGTATTCATTCATGAAATGGGAGCAACCATTCCACCGCCTGTATATTCTATTTCGGCTCTTCGACTTGTACCCGTTCGGTCTGTGTTCACTCTTCAGTCATTTACAGCGGCGGTCTTCAGTCTTCAGTCATTACCCTGCATTTACAGCCATGGCCTTACTCCTGGACAGCATAGTTTGCGCACCAATGTATACATATCCTTCCCCCATTTGAGATGTTATCAGTTGGTCCTCGTTGGCCTTCGTCCCCGACCAACACTCTCATGTATATTGCGGCATGTAATGTTACCCTTTAGTAGTCACAAAAATGTGATAAAAAATTTATCCCCCCCAGTATTACTACTAGTTGGGGTGGATAGGTCCTATAAGAGTTCGTATATGTTTAGGTAAATTGTATGGAAGCAAATTTAATTACTTTACATACAATATATTGTTTACTAGCGTAAGGATCCATATCCCTAGAAGAGAAAAAAAACATATACCCATTTTTGGTACACCCAAAACCGAATCAAGATGAGCAACTAAAAGGCAAAGCAAGTGCCAGTCACACGTAAACTCAAGATACTTCCCTCATGGCTTTTGCTCCCCACTCAACAATTTCCACACTTAGATCAACAGCCTCTCAATCTTGTCCTTGATAGCCCTGATCTGGGATTGCAACTCACTCGCCTCGTTGGAAGTGACACTGGCACTGATAACGGACCTGCTCACACCGCACGCTCTGCCTAAGGCGATCTTGCTGGGGACGAAAACGTACGGGACATTCTTGTCCTCACAGAGAAGTGGGAGGTGGAGGAGAATCTCAAGGGGCTCGGTGTCGGCGGCGAGGACGATGAACTCGGCAGTCCCACGGTTGAGGGTCTTGGTGGCCTCGTTGGCTCCCTTCTTGAGCTGCCTGTAGTGGGAGGCCTGTTGCACGAGGTCAAGGATTTGCTGGGAGAGCGCGGCGTCCGCGAGGGGGAAGGCTTTGTTGTTGACGGTTGCCATTGGGGATGGTTGAATGGTTGGTCTGGTGGGGGGAGTAAGGGTTAGTGGTGAGGTTTTGTGGGACGGATCGCTGGAGGGATACTAACTATGGATGGGTTTTATTAAAGGGTTCCTTGCAAAAGAAGCTCGCCCTTTGTGTTGGTATATTGAGTTAAGTGGGTTATTGGCGGAGAACGAAAGAAAAAAATAGGGATGTGAGACTCTGTGAACTCTTGGCGCCCGTGCCAAGTACCTATGTACAGTGAGGCCAGGTTAAAGGTGGCTCGAAGCAAGCGAATGAGCAGTAGTTGGAATCTGAGAGCAACAGAACACATCCCACCAAACGACCCCTCTACAATTTTTAATACACAACATCCAGCAAACTAACCCCATCTATACAGCTTGGAAGCCCAATCTGCCAATTGTGATCCCAATCTCCAATCTTTGCAGAGGGAAGGCAGATATTTAGCAGTGCTGGAGCAGAGTTAATACACGGAGGAAGCCAAGAAGTTAACACATAAGTCAAAATCTCGGGGGATAGCTATGGAGCTTGAACACTTGAAGGACCAGTGGTCCCTTATTGAGGATACTGATGGGGTTAGATTAAGGTTAGATTGAATGTTTGGAGGCTTTCCCCCCTCCTTCAAGAACTCCCAGGCCCCCCCGCAGACTAGATGCTAATTATTGGAACCTCTGTAGTTGGAATGTCATACCATCCTCTCGTCTGGAAGCATCACGCCTGGTCGTACCCATTGGTGTGCTATATACTCCCCTAAAAGAAAAGACAGAGAACAGTGTTGTGCAGTATGAGCCAGTCGCATGTAAAGCTCCCTGCCGAGCCGTTCTCAACCCATACTGGTTCGTCCTGTCCACTCTCTTTAATAGACACAACCAAGCTAATAAAAGATGTCAAGCACCGTTGATGTCCGCGCAAAGTTATGGATTTGTCCCTTCTGTCTCCAAAGGAATGCGCTTCCTCCACACTACAAGGATATCGGCCCTAGCTCATGGCCCCTCGAGCTCTCCCCCGGATTTTCCACCATCGAATATAAACTCGCCAGGCCGGCGCCTGCGCCTCCAATCTTCTTGTTCGTCGTGGATACCTGCCAGGAGGAGGACAGCTTGAAGGCACTCAAAGATTCATTGATTATGAGTTTGAGCTTGCTCCCAAGTACGACACTTGTGGGGTTGATTACATATGGGACAATGGTATTTCTTTATGCAATTGATTGATGGAATTGTCAAGCTGGAAGCTAAGATATTGGATAGGCGCAAGTTCACGAACTCGGATACACCGAATGCGCAAAGTCGTATGTATTCAGGGGTAACAAGGACTACACCGCAAAGCAGGTTCAGGAGATGCTTGGTCTCCTAGCACCGGGTGTCCGCCCCCAGGGAGCACTTGTGATGCCAGGGCAACACCCACAACAAAGGATGAACCCCTCCTCAAGGTTCTTGCTGCCAGTACAGCAGTGCGAGATTGAGTTGACCAATGCACTCGAGCAGCTCCAGAAGGACCCATGGCCAGTGGCCAATGATAAGAGACCTTTGAGATGTACTGGTGTGGCAATGAGCGTTGCTGTGGGTCTTTTAGAGACATCGTTTCAGAATACCGGTGCGAGAATTATGCTCTTTGCTGGTGGACCAAGCACGGAAGGGCCTGGCTTGGTCGTTGGCCCTGAGCTTAGGGAACCGATCCGTTCTCATCACGATATTGAGAGGGACAACATCAAGTATTACAAGAAGGCTGTGAAGGTAAAGCATGATGGGCGGCGAAGTCTTCATAAAGGATGCTAATGGCAATCTAGTTCTATGACACTTTGGCGAAGCGAACAGCAAACAATGGCCATATAATTGACATTTTCGCTGGGTGTCTTGACCAAGTTGGTCTTCTGGAAATGAAGTCCCTTGCTAATTCAACGGGAGGACACATGATTCTTACCGACTCTTTCACGTCATCTATGTTCAGACAGTCGTTCGTCAAGATCTTCGACAAGGATGCGCAAGACAACCTACTCATGGGATTCAACGCCTCTCTTGAAGTTCTCACTACAAAGGAGCTTAAGGTTACTGGCTTGATTGGGCATGCCATCTCTATGAACAAGAAGTCAACATCCGTGGGAGAGACTGAGTGCGGTATCGGAAATACATGCAGCTGGAAGATGTGCGGGATAACACCAACGACTTCGGTGGCTACATACTTCGAAGTCACCACTCAAGCTGGCCCTGTACAGCACCAACAACAGGGCCCACAGAAGGCTTTAATACAGTTTTTGACTTATTACCAACACTCCTCTGGACAGTTCCACCTCCGAGTGACCACCATTGGTCGGGACCTTAGTGGGCCCGCTGGTGATCCATCAATTGCGCATAGTTTCGACCAGGAAACTGCCGCTGTGCTCATGGCGCGTATCGCCGTCTTCAAGGCGGAAGTAGATGATGGCCCTGATGTTTTGCGATGGGTCGACAGAATGCTTATCCGCCTCTGCTCCCGGTTTGCGGACTACCGCAAGGACGACCCATCATCATTCCGTCTCGAGAAGAACTTTACTCTGTATCCGCAATTCATGTTCCATCTCCGCCGGTCACAGTTCTTGCAAGTTTTCAACAACTCCCCCGATGAGACAGCATTTTACCGCCATGTGTTGAACAGGGAGGATGTGGGTAACTCGTTGATCATGATTCAGCCAACCCTGGATTCGTACACATTCGACCAGCCTTCCCGCCCGGTTCTCCTGGACTCGACGAGTATTCAGCCGAACCACATTCTGCTATTAGATACGTTCTTCCATATTTTGATTTTCCACGGAGAGACCATTGCCGAGTGGCGCAAGATTGGGTACCAAGACCAGGAGGGTTACGAGAACTTCAAGGAGCTGCTTGAAGCGCCAAAGGAAGATGCTAGGGTATGACACCTCTCCATTTTCTATATAGTGGAGTAATGACTTACTGACTTGGCTTGAAAGGAACTTATTGGCGATCGATTCCCACTCCCTCGTTTCATTGTCTGCGACGCTGGTGGATCCCAGGCACGTTTCTTGTTGAGCAAGCTCAACCCAAGTACCACGCACCAGGGCACTACTTGGGGTGGAGTGCCACAAAATGCGCAGACAATCTTCACGGACGATGTTAGCTTGCAGACCTTCATGGAGCATTTGATGAAGTAAGCCCTTCCCATAAAATGATATGCGCACCAACATTATGCTAATGTTATCACCTACAGGTTGGCTGTTACTGGGGCTAGTTAAGCTAGTATACGAGTTTCTTATGAAGGTAGATGTGGATCAAGTAAAGAATGCGTTATGCTCTTTTGTTTTTGTCCTCTATCAGGGTAATGTTGCGTGTGGTGTGAAGCTGTTTTGGGGCTGGAGGTAATATTTTTACTTTGTTCTTATCAAGGCGGTGTTGTCTCTTGGGGGGAAAGAAGTACTAGAGACGAGGTTATTTGCTATAAATATGACGAGTTGAGTTTTATAGCATGCCATTGAAATGAGGGTTCATGTCTTGAATATTCCTCTCTTGTTGAGTAAACGATTGCATCTCGTGCCTGAGTGATATCCAGCCCCAACACTGCTTAGCATATGCTAAATGGAATTTCGAAACCCTGCCAGTACCCCACTACTTCGAAACGTTAATTCCGCGTGAATTAGAATTGCCAGTATTTATCTTCGGTTAATTTTTTTCTCAGTCATTGCCCCTTTTGTTATCTCACGGAAGAAATTCGCTTGCGTTAGACATACTGGTACATTCCTTCATTCATCTGAATTCACTCACCTCCGAGACAAAACGATATGGGCACCGCTACTCCCCCACCTGCACAGGCACAGCAGACCATTGAAGTGGCAGAGCCGATAGAAAGTCAGAAGAGGCCGGTGAAGCTGACGGGGAAGCCGGAATTGATAAGGGAGTTTTTGGCGAGGTTTGATGTATGTATATCCAAAGTTCCAGAGGGAAATTAGTGCCAGATTGTGAGGTTGAATTGCTGCTCACGAGTGAGAGAGTTTTGCAGGTGTTTTTGTTCGATTGCGATGGTATTTAATGTGCCTACCTCTGTGTTGCTGTGCCGGGGGGAATAAGTGAATTGGAGCTGACAATGAAGGGTGGACATAGGTGTACTATGGCAAGGAGATAAGCTCCTCCCAAAGGTGGTAGAGACGCTGGATGTTCTACGGAATAGAGGTATGGAGGTACCATACCAACAACTAAACAACTAAGGACCGTAAATTAACGCTACCTGCTGTGTTGGTCAGGCAAGCAAATCGTCTTTGTAACAAACAACTCCACCAAATCCCGCGAAGATTACAAAAAGAAACTCGCCAAACTCGGGATCCAAGCCGAAATCGTATGAATATATTCCTCACGCCCTCTCACCTATGGCCTCCCACTAACCCCCATTCCCCCAACAGGACGAAATCTTCGGCTCCGCCTATTCCGCTGCCATCTACATCTCCCGCGTCCTCTGCCTTCCCCCAACCGAGCGAGTCTATATCCTTGGCGAAGCCGGGATCGAGGCCGAATTGCGCTCCGAAAACATTACCTTTCTCGGTGGCACCGACCCTGCTGACAGCGGCCCCATGACCCCCTCCGACTACGAAACCTTCGGTCCCGACCCCACCGTCACCGTCGTCCTCTGCGGTTTAGACCGCAACATCTGCTACAAGAAGCTTGCTCGCGCGTACCAATTCCTACAGAACCCTAATTGCCGGTTCCTCGCAACAAATATTGATTCTACCTTTCCCACACACGGGAAGTTGTTTCCTGGTGCGGGCAGTATGAGTGCGCCGTTGACGTATATGCTTGGGGGGAGGCAGCCAGTGAGTCTGGGGAAGCCTAGTCAGGCAATGATGGCGGCAATTGAGGGCAAGTTTAGGTTTGATAAAAGTAGGACGTGTATGGTGGGGGATAGACTGAATACGGATATTACGTTTGGAATTGAGGGTGGATTGGGAGGGACACTGGCGGTGTTGACAGGGGTTAACAAAGAGGACGATTTCTTAAAGGAGGGGGCGGAGGTGGTGCCAGATGCGTATTTGGAGATGTTGGGGGATTTGGCTTATTAGAGGTATAATGGGATGAGTGAGGGATCATTGTCAATGAGGTAGACCGGTTGGGGATCATAGACGAGCTTCGCTAGATTACTATAGTTTCGATGGAATTTTCATCACAGCACTAATGGTGAGGCAATCGAAAAAAAATCTCCCTTCAGCGTACCACAGTGGTATAGCGTACGATGATTAGTATATCGAAAGCATAACCATAAGAGGCACAGGATAGAAGAAACATTCTCTTGCACTACTCCTGTCACATAACAACAGTTAACAACGATTTGTGATTAGAAACTAGGACAAACATATAATGCCAAACACAGTGTGGCCTCTCAAAGTTAAGAAGAACTGGGAAAAAAAAAAAAAAAAAAAAAAAAAAAATGCAAGAAACAAAATGCTGTTGGAAGTTCGTTACAAAATAATCTCTGACTATCGTACTCGAGATTGGCTACCATATAAAGTGTTACCCTGAGCTCACGGCCGTAGTACTACCTATTGGTACACATAGAGTAAGCAAGTAACTATATTAATAATATTGCACATGCGCAAGAACGGCAATGAACTGGTGCTTATGATGCGTTGGCGATGGTTGCCCATTATTCATTCTGTGCAATTTGCAGGGGGGTGCGGCGGCGAAAAGAAGGCTGTTTGCCCTTCAAAGATAGTCCAAAAGGTGCATTATGGAGCGAGCTGAGCCATGCTTATATGTAATGGGAAGATATAAGGCAGGGATAACACCAACTGATAGTGCATTCTAACTGTCCCCGAAAATTCAACATAGGTCTTGAAGTTTTAGATCTCCTTGGGTGGCGATCCTCTTCTCCTCTGCTAGTCTTCGCTCCTCTGCAACCCTCTTCTCTTCCGTGATCCTCCTCTCTTCTGCGATTCTCTTCTCTTCTGTAGCCTTCTTCTCTTCTGCAATCCTCTTCTCTTCAGCGATCCTCAAATCCTCTGCTAGTCTTCGCTCCTCTGCAACCCTCTTCTCTTCCGTGATCCTCCTCTCTTCTGCGATTCTCTTCTCTTCTGCAGCCTTCTTCTCTTCTGCAATCCTCTTCTCTTCAGCGATCCTCAAATTCTCTGCTAGTCTTCGCTCCTCTGCAACCCTCTTCTCCGCTGCGATCCTCTTCTCTTCAGTAACCCTCTTCTCTTCAGCAACTCTCTTCTCTTCTGTAATTCTTTTCTCTTCAGCAACCCTCTTTTCTTCTGCGATCCTCTTCTCCTCTGCTAGTCTTCGCTCCTCTGCAACCCTCTTCTCTTCCGTGATCCTCCTCTCTTCTGCGATTCTCTTCTCTTCTGCAGCCTTCTTCTCTTCTGCAATCCTCTTCTCTTCAGCGATCCTCAAATTCTCTGCTAGTCTTCGCTCCTCTGCAACCCTCTTCTCCGCTGCGATCCTCTTCTCTTCAGTAACCCTCTTCTCTTCAGCAACTCTCTTCTCTTCTGTAATTCTTTTCTCTTCAGCAACCCTCTTTTCTTCTGCGATCCTCTTCTCCTCTGCTAGTCTTCGCTCCTCTGCAACCCTCTTCTCTGCAAGTCGAGCTTCTTCAGCCTTCAGTCGAGCCAACTCGACGCGTCTCTTCTCTTCAGCAATCCTCTTTTCTTCCGCCATTCTCTTTTCTTCCGCCATTCTCTTCTCCACAATCCCAGCCTCTTTAGCGCGCCTTGCCTCCTCTTCGGCCTTAGCCTTAGCCTCTGCAACCAGTCTCGCATCCTCAGCTACCCTCCTCTCCTCAGCGAGTCTTGCCTCCTCTTCCGCCATAGCTCGGGCTTTCTCAGCAAGACTCTTCTCTTCAGCTATTCTCCTTTCCTCAGCAAGCCTGGCCTCTTGAGCTTTCCTCTGCCTTTCCTCTTGCTCCGCTTGAGCTTTAGTAGCAGCGGCAACAGCAGCAGCAACTCTTGCTTTTTCTGCGATCCTCGCCTCCTCCGCCAACCCAGCTTCCTCCTTGTCCGCTAACCTCTTCTCCTCAGCAATCCTAGCAGCTTCCCCCACCTTCTCAGCCAATTTAACATCCTCAGTAAGTCTAACATCCTCTTTTGCTTCTTCCGCCGACTTTATCTTCTCCGATCTCGAGCTAGTAGTAGTAGTGGTAATGGTAGTGGTGGACCTGGAAGTGGTGGTAGTAGTGGCAAAATAGCCTCGAGACCTTCTTGTAGTAGTGGCAGTAGCAGTGTTCGCCTTCTCTGCATCGACTTCCCCATCACCATTCTCAACCTCATCCTCTTCCTCTAATCCCAGCTCTTCACCAGCCCAACTCCTCTCCTCCTGCGCCTTCCCCCTTGCATCATTCACCGCCCCAATTACCCTGGCCGCACCAGTCCCCACCACCACAGCCGCCGTAACAGGAGCCAATACTGCCGCCGCTGCCCGTACCTTGCCCAATCCCTTCCCAAAAACAGAAAACCCAGCCCCCGCCCCCGCCCCCGCCCCCGTGTTCCCACCCTCGCCATACTCCAACTGCATCCTAAACGACCCCGACCTCGAAACCGACGGCGATCCCACCACCGGGCTCCCCATCCTCTCAATAGGGCTCATTGGCCTAGGCCCACTAATCCTGAATGAACTCGTTCTCGACACGGGGCTTAATGGGGGGGGTGTACTAGTGATTCTACTATTCCCACTCATTCTCGTGAGTAACTTGCCGAGGTTACTGCTGTTGGTAGTGGTGGTTTCAAGTCCACGTAGACGAATAGCTTCTGCTTCTTCCTCGCGACGTCGCCGCTCGGCTTCCTCGAGGGCAGCGACCCCCTCACGGGTTTTCTCGCCGGCAATGGCCGCGAGGAGCTTTTCCTCTGCGAGGCGGTATTCCTCTACGAGGCGGAATTCCTCTTCGAGGATGCGCAAGGTTTCGGCTTCGGCGAGACGGGCTTCCTCTGCTACACGGGCTTCTTCGGCAGCGGCGCCGACTTCGGCCTTTTCCATTTCCTTTGCAAGGCGGGCCACCTCTGCGGCGCTATGTGCTTCCTGTGATTCCTTGAATAATCTAAGCCGCTGGGCTTCCTCCGCTTCCTCGGCGGCAAGAAGCTTATTCTTCTCCTCTATTGAGGGCGAGGGGAGTGGTGCGGTAGTCAAAATAGGAGTAATTATCAACAAGCCAGAGTCGATACCAGATTTAGGATTGGCGGAGGTCAATATGTCCTTAGGATTAGCATATCCAGCTCTCCAATACTCCGTAGAGAGGTTTTGAACCCCTGTAGAATAGCTTGTAACCACACTCACCTGCTGGGTACATGCTTAAGAATGGCAGGGATTAAAAGATATCCAGACGACAACGATATCCAGACACCTTTTAACTATGGATTTCTTGGCCCTATCTTAACATCTCAAGAAGGTTAGACTCTTCTTTTGGTATCCAAAATCTCTTCATACTCTGCATATCTACATACCATCACTTATGGTATATACAATAAAATTGACGGAAGTGATGGTAGTGTCCAGTTCTTCTTCTCATAGGTGATACGAGCTGGATATTGAGGTGTATCCTCATCATCATCATCATCGGATAAGTCGGTTGTAAGCGCAGCAATGTGGCGTGCTGTCAGGATTGCCGCCAAAAAACATTAGCATGTTATCTGAGGTCGTCATGTTATGTCGTTGCATTAGAGAGGTTTTGGTCCCCTGTACTCCGTAAGAATGACAACTCTCAACCCATGTCGCAACACGTAGACCCCAGTGAGCAAAAAAAGAGGTTTTGGGATTTTCTCTTGTTGCTATCTCCCTTAGTAATCATCAACGTGCACTAAACATATATGCAACATATGACAGATATGGCACTAGGTACAGATACCATGGTCATGTGGGGTGTGGTTCTGATACTCAGTATACCAGTGTCCTTGCAACAGATATATCCGACAATGATGATAATGATGATGATGATTGCGATGCATCCAATTGATTGCATATGAGAAGATGCATATGACAAGAATGCCACTCGAATAGGGGAATATTTGACGCCAAGTGAACGATCTAACCTTATCAAGAGATTTGTTGTTAAAGATATCATAGCCCCAAAGATAATCCATATTGACATCTTTTTATCCCTGCTCGTCTTAAGCATGAACCCAGCAATTGCAGTAACACTCATTCTTACAGGGGACCAAAACCTCTCTATTACTGGGAGATTAGTCTGGTTGGCACAACGACCTCTGAACGCACTACTGGGAGATAGGACGAGAGATATCCAAGAGTTCCAAAACCTCTTTTTCGCATCTTTTTTCTTACAGTGCTTAAAGTGCGCTACGTGAATTATAAGATATCTAGGGTGCAAGGGTCCAGTATGAGACGCAAATTTAGGGGGGGGGGAGGTAAGATAGCTCAGAAATACACACTCTCCGGTGGCACGCAGAAATTCTCCCCATTCTCCCTTATACTCTGCTTTAACTTATCCCTCCTCATCGGCTTTCTCATATCTACGGAAGTAATCCCACTCATTAGCTACTATTACTCACACATATATAAATAGAAGACTCACCATAAGCATCCTCATCCCGATCTCCCGGTCCCCCACCATCCCCACTATAATACCCAACTACCCTCCTAAACACACTGTATCCCAGGCCCCGATACATCCCGATGGCAATCTCGTTGCTCATCCGCACAAATAGATCAACGAAATACCCATTTGCAACGTCCTGCGTGATCCGTTCAAGCTCCGCCATAAGTGTTCGGGCGAGCCCGAGACGGCGATAGTTTGGCCCGACGGTGAGGGCAGTGACATGGCCATGCCAGTCGGTCAAGTGTCCTTCTGTTTTACCCATGACTGAAATTGAGAGGGGGGGGCGCGCCAAGTGGTGAGCGAGGGTGCAGTATACAGTGGGGTATCGATTCAATGAGAGAAATTACATAACGATTGATAAGAGAGGGGTATCTATGGGGTAGTGCAAACTTGACTTATAATGCGATGGGGTTAGCTTACTATATCCCATGATGTTACCCTCAGGGTTCTCCACTGCTGTAAATACTGTCGGCCATCGGGCCAGGTATGAGAGGTAAAACTTGATATCGTAGTTCTCGGTGAGAACATCTAGGTTTGTGCCATTGAAGGTGAAGAGGTCTAGCGCACTGAATGGGCGGAGGGATGTCATCTTGAAGCAAGAGGCTCCTTTCTATATATCTCTTGGGTAAAAACAAGTTCTGGAGAGAGATACGGGTTACAAAAAATCCAGCTTGCAGATCAGGTTCATGCGAGCTGGAGGTATGCGATCTCTTGGCAATGCACTGAGTTCTGCATAATATGCCAGAACTGCACAGACCTCAAAAATGCCCTCCGGAAACACCTGCATAATTTCATTTACCTTACAAATTTTCTGGGGGACCTTTATAATTTGAGTTTGAGCTTGATATGAATACTTATGTAGTCTCGTGCCGATATGAAGCAAGTTTATAGACCTGCTTCAGCTGCTCTTGGTGATTGCCCTCTTGCGCTTTTATCAAGATGACTCCGTTCTACAAGCCAATTTGCCCACCTTAGAACATCGCACGTAGCTGAAAGAAATAGGAGGAAAACTGCGATTTCCGTGGATTGCGAAGACTTTTGTCTAGGGTCTGTATGTACTCCGTAACGGAGTACAGCACCTAACATATGTGCCTCCTTTATTTCCATAGTTAGCCGTTGGACGGAGTAAACAAACCAAGGAACCACCGAAAAAAAACAAATAAAAACGAATGAAAGCTGAGGCCCTTGATTATCATACCCGTATGATACGCCCCTGCGCAGCTCCCTGCAGCTGTAGCACAACGTCCTCGAATATTAATTAACGCTGCATCCTGGGGTTCCTGGGTTGGGTTCCTGGCTGTGTCGCGTTTGCTGCAGACACTTTAGCTAGCTTCTCCTTTAATTGGAAACCCCCGAAAATATAAACAGAAACCCCACAAGAACAGCTGCAATTCACGCCGCAGGACTTTTTTCAAACAAATATATCCACGGGGAAAGATCCCCCAGAGCACGGCCGTCGCCCTTTTCTCACATCGTCGCGTTTCTATTGTTGTTTCAAAGTGGGCTACCTGGTGTAACTCGCCCGAGGACCTATTCTTTATCGCCTATGCTGTCGACAACTACTCTACTTTCGCTATCTTAATATATACCGAAATCCAATAGTCATGGCGTCCTTGTATAATGATTTGGACTTTATCAACGCAGTTGATGACATTGACGTTGACCGTCTTTCCATGCCCAGCAGCCCAACCCATCCACCCCGGCACCGGAAAGGGTCGATAAACACTGATGGATCAGGAGGCGGAGATGGTGGTGGGGCAGGTGGAGGGGGCTGTGATAACGGGTTGGGATCCTTGGCAGATGAACTTGCTGCACTAGACTACGAAGACGACTACGAGGAAGGGGAGGAAGGCGATGATGAGGGGTATGCGGAGGGTGCAGATGTTGAGGGGGGGGAAGGGCGAGGGGAGGGCGAGGGGCTAGAGGTAGTGTATGAAGAGAAGGAGGAGGCGGAGGAGGAGGAGGAGGAGGAAGAGGGGCAGGAGCGAGTGGGAGAACTACTGATTGGTTTTTCGGAGAGTGGGAATGTCGAAAATGTCAGTGGACCGACATCTCGACAGCGAAGCTCAACTACAACTAGCAACCGCACAATAAATTGCCACGCCAGGTCGAAATCAAAAGCATCTACTCTCTCATCACCAAAGTCGAAGCGGTGGTCGGGAACTGCAAGGCCGTATAATCCTAATGGGGACTCGGAGGATGATTCGCTGGATGATTTGAAAGATGGGATAACATATGAGCTTCAAGAGAGGATAGACCAGATTGAGCGACTAGCAATGGAGGGAAAGAGGATGAAATTCGGTAAAAGCATGCAGTCGAATGATAGTGGGGTAACAGTGGGGTACGGGCTGAATTCGAGTCACTCCTATTCCATACCGCACATTATACATGAAGGTGAAGTCCAGGATGAAGTGGTATCGCGGTTAATGGATGGATTACAGAAACTCCAGCCAGAGAGCAATATAGAGACTGCTACATCCAGGTTAATCACTGCCCACTCCGCCCTCGCCACACACATTCTCAACGAAGCCAGATCACTACAGAAACTCACTGTCGGCCTGTACTCGTCCAACGCCCCACCGGAAGAAACAGCAGACATCCTCAGTGATCTGTTCAAGCTGGTCCCTACACCTCAAATGGAGCCTTTTCACGAACTCTCGTCCCTCAGATTACTTACCTCCCAACTAATATCCCAGTTATCGCTTATTTCCGACTCGCTGCATATGGCTCGGCAGTCAAGTATTGCTGCTAACCGGAAGCTGCGAGTCGCGAGGGAGGTGTGCGCGGAGTGGAAGGGCGAGCTGGAGGCGGCAGAGCGGGGGAGGAAATATATTGATGAAGGGGACTGGGTGGGGAAATGTAGTCGGAGAGAAGCGGCGAGGGTATGTGTAGAGGTGATGGAGGGATTTGAGAGTTTTTGTTTGGGAATGGAAAAGGATATGCAGACGATGATAGAAGTACAGTAGTGAGGGTGGGGGGAGGTGGGGGGTTTCCGTCGGCAAGGCTACATTATTTGTTACTGTCTAATGATGATGGGAATAGATTCATGCGGTGGGAAGGGGCGCGAGGGAGCTCTGGATTGAATTGATTTGCTGTCACTTTTCTGCTTCTTCTTTGTTGGTTTCTTATTGGGATTTTGAGTACCTTTATTTAGACAAGAGCGTCTTTTTGTTTTGTGTGTGTGTCTTGTGGGTTTATATCATTTATTACCTCCTTTTTTGTTCGTTCTTGTTTTGGCATTTCATTGGATTGGCTGCTATGTGCTATGGTTCAAGATGCTATACCACTACTAACAAACTGATTGAACGTGCCATGGTCAATCTTTCTCTTCCTCTTCCTCTCTCCCTCCTCTCTCTCTCTCTCTCTCTCTCTCTCTCTCTATCTCTATCTCTCTCTCTGTGTCTGGTTTCTCGAGTCTCTTCCGCTAGATCTTCCGCTAGATTTCTCTTCCTGGTCTATACATGACTCCCAACTCGACTCGATCTCCTTACATAGATGGTTCTAGAGCTTTCATCTAACTACACTTTTTGAACTGAGAGTATATACATAGAGAAATATATAATATATAAGCGCGTTAATAATAATAAATTTTCTGAGCCGGTAACGTCTACTCCCCAGATTATCGTTACCCTGAAGTTCAAGCCCGACTAGAGGAAACCGGGAGCAATCCCTGGCGCCATTTCAGCTTCGAACTTACCAGAGATTGGCGAAACCGGATTGACATTAATCAGAGTACGAAAGCATGCTCGCTATATCTCTATATCCACCAGACTAATTCTATACAGAAAATACGAAGGTTAGTCTAAGCCAAAATTTTATCATCAGCTCCACTGATAAACTCCGATCACAGTCAATTTTTAGACTAATTTCCTGGTCAAACTAATTCTGCTGATGCAATAGCCGACTTTTTGACTCCTTCAACCCACGAAGCAAATAGCTTCCCCGGGTCAACTTCTATGTATTCCTTGACTCGGTCCAAGTATACTTTTGCCCGAGCCCCATCCTGTGGGTTGACTTTAACCGATATGACATTGACTGCTGCTGGGGCAGGTACGGAAGTTACCTTTCGCACTACTGGTTTCGGCTTGGTGCCAGAGAGGATATCGATAATGTCCAGTTTGTTGGATGCAGGAGTGAAGGTGGTTGAGGGAGGTGGTAGCGAGATAAGTTGAGGCTTGAATGGGGCTAAGACGGGTTTCCTGGGGAGTCCGAGAAGTTCGTTGAAGATTTCGTTTGGAGTCGCGGGAAGCTTGGATGGAGGGAGGTTTTGGCTGGCTTTGCGGGAGGCTTCGGCCAGGAATGCAGAGATGGGAGGAGAAAAGCCCATCATTTCTATATATCGTTAGTTTCATGGAGTGTTGCTAATATGAAGTGCTGAGTCCCTTACCCTGAACTGCGCTTTGGACTTTGAATAATTTGTCTAGAGATACCTCGACCTGGATATCCTTCTCGACTACTGGACGTTTTGCAGAAGAAGATGGCCCCTTTTCTGCAGAGGGCACTGGAGCCGGGGCTGGAGCTTGCTTGACCTTGATGTTGCTCAAGTCCAATTGTGCCAACTTATGGATCATAGACTCTAAGGTTGCTGGACCATCCTTGCTGATACTGCCAATGTAGGCAAGAACGTCACCCTTCAACAACCTACCCCTTGGCCCTGTAGCTGGGATTCGAGGGATATCCTCCTTCGTCAAGTTGTTGCGGTGAAGCAGTGCCATGACTGACGGCGAGGGGGTGAAAGGCTCCTTTAGAGGATGGTGGTGTTTCTTTGGGCCATGACTCGGGGAGGATGCGGCCTGCACAGCGGAGCCGAGGCGGGGTTGTGAAGCTGGAGGAGTTGCTTTGGGCATGTCTTCTGTCCTGTGCTCCGCTGGAGCTGGTGATTTGGCTTTTGGTTCATCTGGGATCTTGAGGGTGGCAAGATCGTCGTCCGGTTCTGCAAGGACAGCTATCCGGCGTCCAATTGGGATTCCTTTGGAGCCGTTGTCGGCCTATGGTGTGATGTTAGTGAACATGAAGGGAAATCTTGGGGACAGGGCTCGCCCATACAAAAATTTTGGCCATGACCCCATCTTCTTGAGCTTCAACATCGATCTGTGCTTTATCCGTCTCAATTTCTAAGAGCACGTCTCCGGCTCTAAACTTGTCCCCTGATATTATAGAACAGCTATTAGACTCTGTACTCACCATCCACCAAAGCTCAAAATGACTGATCTTCGCACCTTCCTTAACTTTCCATGAAGCTATATTCCCCTCAGTCATCGTCGGCGACATGGCCGGCATATTGAGATTTGTAGCAACAGCATTGTGTCCACTCGTCTTGAACCCTGATATTCTCTACATATTAACTTTAGAGCTCGGTTTGGTGGTGGGAAATATGATCTCACCTCGGAACAAGGTAAATTTCCTCGATTGCGCGCTCCGAAGCAATCGGCAAGCCTGGGGAATTGAAGCCATCGCAACTATGAGTGACTTTGAGCCCATAAAATCAAATTTGCGATGATCTCTAGACTTATCAGACCTTGCAATAGACCTTGCGATTTGTTGGGATTTGAACTGTTCTGCAGATTAGCTCAGCAGAAATGCTTGGCTCCTTGTGTATTTTAATTTACAATAAAAGATACGGTCTGGGATTGAGGAGATGTATATCCGTATATTTACAACCTAGCTACCATTTCTTGTCGGTCCCAATTAAACGGTCCAATCCCCTCCTCTCCCACTGCCATCCATCGTCACGTAGTTTAAATCCCAAGTAGCTCGACTTTACAGTCACCGGAACAATTCTCTCCTTTGTAAGGGTGCTCTTTAAACTATAAAATATCCTCGAGGGACCAGTCGAGAGAGCATGGGTGAATTTGGCGAAAGCTCCTTCTGGTATTTCCTCTTGCACCGGCTGTCTGGATGGAGACAGTTTCCGGCCCAGGCAGATCTCGTTAAGTGGAGCCTCGGTTTTGATTGCTGGTAGGAAGGACAAAATATTGTTACTCTGGATCTGCAATTTGATACTTGGAAGCGATTCGGGCGTGGGGCGGTATGGGATGGCATGTATTGAACGTATCATTCTACCCTTAAGAGTCAGTGACTATGGTCGATCAATGAAATCCTAGAAAATCACCGCACCTTGCAGGGTACATAAAAGTGATTACAACTCCTATGCTAATGAAGAACACCCCGACGTAATGCGTCCATGTCACCCAACTCGGTACTCCCACTGGGGCCATGATATTGACATAGTAGTAGTCGAGACCAGCCCATATTCCGGTGGCAGTCATGGCATAGCATCCGAGAACGAGCTTCCAATGGCTCTTGCGATATAGCACTGTAGGCCCCGCTTTGCTTCCCAGCTGCTGTTCAAGTAAGATGTATGATTCTGGAGTTATCGCAACCGAGGGTTCCTGTGATTTGGCAGCTTCTTTTGTGGGTGCCGGCCGAGTGGCCTTTGCCTTGGGTACCGTTGCAGATGTCTTTGGCTTTGGTACAGATGGCTTTGGTACAGATGGCTTTGGTACAGATGGCTTTGGTACAGATGGCTTTGGTACAGATGGCTTTGGTACAGATGGCTTTGCTGGTTCTGCTTTTTTAAGGGATTTCATAGCCTTCATGGCCTTTGAGGACTTGTGCGACGCATACCGCACATAAGTGGGTGAACCCAATGCCACCAGACAACGGCCAGCCACTCGAAATTGTGCGCGCGCCGGGAAAGGCCGGAGGGAGGCGAAGATGGAGGTGGATATCATTTGCTAGTGAATAATGGTCAATAAACTGAACTCTAAAAGGGACTTGGGCTGACTTACTTCAGGTCACGTCTGGCCCGCTGAATGGTGCTTCTCGAGAGATCACCAGTCGCTGGGGACAGCCTACTGCTGGTGGTTGTTTGCGATGGACTTCCTGCAAGCCCCTCCCCTGGTAACTTTCTCGTTTTTCGCTTAATTAGACTGTCTCAATGTACCTAAGCAACCAGACGATGGATTATTACCCTCAAACGTCACAGGGAGATCGCTTGGCAATACGGGACCTGCGTCATGCCCGAGCTATCTTACTGTTCCTTTGAAGTGGCATTGCATTTTCATCCCTATAGCATTGATGTTTCCTTTTATTTTGACATCCTGGGTTCTCCGTATATTCAGTGCTAGTTGGCGTACTATCCGAGGAACTCAATAAACTTTCGACCATGGCCGGAAGCCCTCCAATCGACCATTCGAAGATTCCAGACTTCGACAAGGACTTTGTAAATGACGACGGTATGTACCTAGGTACTCTCTTAGGTACAGCAATCTTAAGCCGGTAGCTAATTGGTTTTACAGACATCGCAGCTTTCGAGAAAGCTATTAATGCACCCGACACTGTCGAGGAGGAATTTATTACAGCTCTAAATGACTGGCGGCCTGTGAAGCAAAAGGTCAAGAGGAAGAAAAGAAAGCCGAGGCGGGGGAAGGACGAAACAAGAGAAGGTAGGCTTGGGGATTGATTTACAATGCCATAACAGTAATAGCTGACGGAATGCAACTTAGGAATTGTATACCTTATACTCAAGTGGCCGTTGTTGGTAGGAATTGGAGTTTGGGTGCTTACACTATCGTACGGTAGCCGTACCGAAATTTAGTTGTGACCATACTAATCAATTCCAGGATCATTTATCTTCTTACGAGGTTCTATATTGCACAATACGAGTATTGGATAGCATGGTAAATGATCGCACTTTGTTTCTTGAATTAACCCATTAATTTGTTGACACAGGCGCGGCAAGAGACAACGGCTTAGAAAGCAACTACGAGCGGCCACCTCCTACCCTGAATGGATATCCTCTGCTAAAACTCTTGATTCTTACCTCGGCTTGGACCTATGGAAAGAGTCAGACGCTTTTGCATATTATGACTATGGAACCATTAGGCGAATTCTTCGGGATATGAAAGATTTGCGGCAGAGTATTGAAGGTGACCTTCAAGATCATGACTCTGGAACGACGGAAGCCCATAACCCATCAAATGTGCCGGACGGTAGTGCAAAGGGGCCTCTGGCGAAAATTGAAGAGTTGCGGAGATTATTGGAGGCTTGCATAAAGAGCAATTTCGGAGGCATTGAGAGCTCAAGATTGTACAGTCAGACGTATTATGGTACAAAGATTCTGCTCCAGGAGTTCTACGATGAAGGTATGGAATTTCCCCACCCCCATGTTGGGCGGAGGGACTGACTCACGGCTACAGTCGAAAATTGTTTAAAGCTTATTCTAGACACCGATATTCTATCCGTGGAAGAAAAGCGAGTGCTCTTTAAACATCTTCACCAGAATTTTGGACAGACCGCTCTCTGTTTGAGCGGAGGGGCAACCTTTGCGTACGTTCCTCACTTTATATTTCTTATATATGTAAATACTCACAATCTTCCATAGGTATTACCATTTGGGGGTAGTCAAGGCACTTTTGGACGCTGATTTGCTTCCGAAGGTTGTCACTGGTACATCTGGGGGAGCCCTTGTGGCTGCCTTACTGTGCACCCGAACAAATACGGAATTGAAGCAGATTTTGGTTCCAGAATTAGCGCACAAGATTACTGCTTGTCACGATGATACTTGGGTGAGTGATACAACTATAGCACATCAATGGAATCAACATTAACCTTGCATAGACATGGATGCAGCGGTGGTGGAAAACCGGAGCGAGGTTTGATAGTGTCGACTGGGCGCGGCGGTGTTGCTGGTTTACCAGGGGAAGCATGACCTTCAAAGAGGCATATAGAAGGACAGGGAGGGTGCTAAACATATCTTGCATACCCTCAGACCCGCATTCGTAAGTGGACTCAGGGTAAATCATGTGCAACTCAGTTACATATGCTTACAATATACCAGACCATCTCTTTTGCTAAACCACATCACAGCTCCAGACTGTGTAATCTGGTCAGCTACTATAGCTTCTGCTGCCGTGCCCGGGATTCTCAATCCAGTTGTTCTTATGATGAAGACAAACTCCGGGGGACTCATTCCCTTTTCTTTTGGCAATAAGTGGAAGGATGGTTCTCTCCGAACCGATATTCCGTTGCGGGCGCTTAACTTGCACTATAACGTGAACTTCTCAATCGTCAGTCAAGTTAACCCACACATCAACATTTTCTTCTTTTCATCTAGAGGTACCGTGGGCCGGCCTGTTACGCATCGGAGGGGAAAGGGATGGAGGGGTGGGTTTCTAGGAAGCGCACTTGAACAGTATTTGAAGCTGGATCTGGCAAAGTGGTTAAAGGTTTTGAGACGTGAGTCCCTTCTCGTATTCAGTGGACAGGAGGCGAGGCTTATGTGAAAAAAAGACTTGGAATTGCTGCCCCGACCACTGAGTCAGGATTGGTCTAGTTTATGGCTACAGAAGTTTGATGGTAATATCACGATATGGGTATGTGCCATCCCTCTGACCCTTGCGGGCGCAGTTATGAAACTAACCTTCTCCGCCAGCCCAAATCTGTCCTCAGTGATTTCTACTACATCCTATCAGACCCCACTATTGACCGCCTAGCAGGAATGATCCAAGTCGGGCAAAGTGAGACATTCCCAAAACTACTCTTCATTTCAAACCGATTGAAGATTGAGCGATTAGTGCAGAAAGGCAGGAAGGACACTCGAGGCAAAGGGGATCCTCGGTCTGACGGAGAAGCAGAGAAAACCAGACTCGAGTATGACATGTGGAGAAGGGATAGGCTACCATCAGGGTCAAGAAGTCCCAGCATTCAAGAAGTATATGAAGAGGTATATGCGAATGGGGAGCAGGGCTACTCTTCGGGAAGGAAGTCTTCTTCTTGGTTTGGGTCCTGGTCGAAACGTGGGTGGCAGCATTCTCCAGCGACGTCGCCGAATAATGTGAGTGGGGAGGCGACCGGGGGTAGGGAAGGTAGGAGGAATAGCAGGCTTAAAGAACTCAGTAGACAGGGTAGTGTGATTTTCGGATTTGAAGATTCCGGTGATTCTACGGATGAATCTGGGTTTGAAGAAGTGCAAGGCGGGGAGGAGAGGTATATCGAGAGCACGGGGAGCGAACTTGGTGAGAGTGAGGGGTTTTCTGGAGCAGATGATGGACATGAACAAACACAATTTGTGGAGGGCGGGAGAAGGGCGGTTCTGTGACTGTGATGATATGATGTGTGTGTTTGAATAGAGTTTGAGCTTATATATCCTGATTTGTTCAGTAAATTAATGATTTTATGATGGTGGATATCTTTCTATTCATAAAATAATGCAAAGTGATAGATTCCAACCCAGTATCAATAACTCCCAAAACGCCGCACGCTTGTATAAGTCGTCAAAGTGATGGAAAGAACAAAGTCATGACAAGAAAGAAAAAAGTCAAAACCGTTAAATCTAATCCCCCATTGAAATCGACTGAGTGCTAAGCATATCCACATCGCCATCCGCATGCCCATCCCCACCACCAACCCTAGTTCCTCCCAGTAGTTGCATTTCCGCCTCGGCCGCTTCCCTCGCCCTCTCTAGATTTTCCACAAACCCCCGCGCCTTATTCCAGAGCTCTTCTTCCATATCCTTGCCCACGTTATCGCTACGAACGTTGAGGAGGCCAATGTCGAAGGCTGTGGTTGGGGCGGGGTTGGCTATTGAGGAGGAGCTGGTGGTGGTTGTGGTTCCGCTGGGGGGTGTGGGGGCGAGGAGCTCGAGCTGGTCTTGCAGGAGGATTTGTCGGCGCAGGGAGACGCGGATGGAGTCTAGGAGGGAGTGGAAGTGGGAAGCATGGTGTTTGAAGGTTGAGAGCTGGGTGGGGAGGGTTGGTGGGGTGATAGGGCTGGTGATGGGAGGATTTGGGGGGGTGGAGGTGGGGTCGGGGAGGAGGGAAGTCGGGGTGGTGAGAGTTTTGATGGCGAGGCCGGCGGAGAGGAGGAGCGCCGAAATATTCTAGTCAAGTTAGTTGCTGGGGAGATGTAGGGGGACGGGGAAAGGGGATACGGGCCTCGTCAATACGGTTCAGCTCCTCGATCCCTTTATTCGCAATAGCGATGGCGGGGTCGACGGGTTTCCCCGGCTGCGAGGGGGCTTGTGGCTGCGAGGAGTGTCCCGGCAATGCAAGGGCTTCAGGGAGGTCGACGTCCTCGCCATCGCCGAAGCTGAAGGGGGAGGAGGCGGGGTCGTTGATGTCCATTGTGTTGGGCATACAGTTTTTGGTGGGGGGCAGTTGAAGGGGGACGCTGCTCTTAAATTGGATTTGTATGCCGCCAAGCGCCATGCAGCGCGTCGCCACTTTTTGAAACGCGTTGACGCCGTCCATCTGTAACTGACACCTCGTCCTCACTGCACCAATCGGCCCAACCACCACTGCTCTCACAGCAAAAAACTAAAAACACCCTGCCTACCCCTCCCCCCGTGGTGTAGCCACTCCAACGAGGCTGATAGTGTGCACAAGGAGTACAAGCGTGGACGATGGGGAAACTGGGTATGCCCCCTCCCTACATCCCCACTATCTCCAGCAGTAGATGCTGACGCTGTGCAACACAGTGCGGTTGGAGTTATTCAGTACGTCTCGCCCCCATCTCCTCATGCTAGAAAGATATGGGGCGGATCTAACGCTCCACGCACCGATGCAGATTTCAAATCATACAAAGGCCACCAAGTGATCGAATTCGGCGATTCCTACTTTACATCTATCATCGGTCCCAATGGCTCCGGGAAATCAAATTGGTCTATCCCCCACTTCCCCTTCCCCTCAAAACCTCCCCATGCAATTGGCTAACATCCTCCCTCTCCACCGTACAGCATGGACGCCATCTCCTTCGTCCTCGGCATCAAATCCTCCCATCTCCGCTCTACTCACCTCCGGGACCTAATCTACCGCGGCCGGGTCCTCCGGACGGACATCGAAGCCGACAAAGCCCACGCCACCGCTGGGCCATCCTCCTCCGCACCCCAACCCAACGGCGCCTCCCCTCCCCCCGGCGACATCGATGACGAAGAAGACGAGAGCACCCAACGCTCCTCCCGCAACGATCCCAAAACCGCCTGGGTCATGGCCGTCTACGAAAACGACGAGCTCGTCGAGCAACAATGGAAGCGGACTATCACTCCTACTGGCGGTAGCGAATACCGCATCAACAACCGCTCCGTCTCCGCCAATCAGTACAATGCCGCCCTTGAAGAAGAAAACATCCTCATTAAAGCCAAGAACTTCCTTGTGTTCCAAGGCGACGTGGAGGCAATCGCCTCCCAACAGCCTAAAGATCTCACAAGGATGATTGAGCAGGTTAGTGGGTCACTGGAGCATAAAGCCGAATATGATCGCCTCAAGATCGAGGCGGAGAAGACGGCTGAGACGTCAGCGTTTAATTTAAATAGACGGAGAGCGATTAATGCCGAAATTAAGCAATACCAGGAGCAGAAGAAGGAGGCGGAGAATTATGCTACAAAGGCAGATGAGAGGGATGAAGCAATCGTAACCCACGTCCTATGGAAACTCTACCACCTCCAGGAAGCGATTGAGAATAACCGGGTGCAGATTGAGAAAGAACAAGCTGAGCTGAAAGAATTAAATCGGACTCATGCGAAATACACACAGAAACTCGATGATGCAAAGCGAGAGCAGGCGAAAGTCCTACGCGGGGTCTCTCAGACAGAGAGGAATATCAAGTCGAAGGAAAGGGAGTTGGAGGAGAAAGAGACCTCGCTTGTACCTGTTGACGAAAAGATTTCCATCGCGAGTAAGAAACTCAAGAACTACGCTACCCGGATCAGCGAGATTGGGCGGGATAAGGAATCTGAGTCCGCCAGAGTAGACGATTTGAAGAAACAGCTTTCAGCGGTGGAGAAGGCGCAACAGAAATTTGAGGTTGAGCAAATGGCATTGGCAGAGCAGACTGGTGCCGCTCTCTCAGATAAGGATCTAGCAGAATACAACAAGCTCCGGGAGCGAGTCAACACCAAGACTGCGGGGGAGCAGATCAAGATTGATAATCTTACTCGACAAAAGAGAACCGATGAGGAGACAGTCAATGGGTTAAAGAGCAAGGTTGAGGCAACGAGATATACGCTGGCAAAGCTCGAGGAAGAGCTAGACGGGATGAATGAGAGGAGAGTGCAGTTAACCAATTTGATTAGTCAGGTTATGGGGGATCTTGAGAACAAGAAGAAGGAATATAATGCGATACAATCCGAGCGGAGGAGGCAGGCGCAGAAGCATCTTGAGCTTGAGGAGAAACTAGCTGAATGCGCGGCGGCCCTGTTAGAGGTTGATGATGGGAGGCAACAGAATCAGAAACAGGTTCAGATGAGGGAGACGATCGCCACCCTGAAACGGATATTCCCAGGTGTGAAGGGGCGAATTTCGGATCTGTGTAAGCCGAGCTTGAAGAAATATAATGATGCGGTGTCGACGGTGTTAGGGAGGCACTTTGATGCGATTGTTGTCGACACGGATAAAACAGCCAAAGATTGTATTGATTATTTGAGACAGCAGAAGTTGGGACAGGCGACCTTTTACCCGCTAGAGACGATACAAATCAAGCCAATAAACTCAAATCTCAAGGGGATGCATAGGGGCATGAGGATGGCTATCGATACAATTGAGTTTGATGCGAGTGTGGAGAGGGCGATGCAGTATGCGTGTGGGAATAGTATTGTCTGTGATGACCTAGCTGTTGCCAAATACATTTGCTACGAGCGTGGGGTGGAGGTTCGAGCAGTTACACTTGATGGAACGGTTATTCATAAGGGCGGGTTGATGACCGGTGGGTATGTCAAAGGGGCTGGACAGAGGAGGTTTGAGGATCAAGAAGTCGAGGCGTTGAGGCGATTGAAGGAGAATCTACTTGCCCAGATTGAAGCTCTTCCTAATAAGAATGGCCGAAAGGGAGTGCAAGAGGAGACTCTTCAGGGAGAGCTGACAGGCTTAGAACAGCAGTTGGAGTATTTGAGGGGTGAGTTGAAGGTTTTGCAGAGGGATTTGACGGCGAAAACGAAGGAGATGGGACATACTTCTATCCATCTCAATTCAGTGGTTCCAAAGTATCAGGAGGCAGAGGCGGCGCTACAGGGCCTACAGGCAAAACTGAAGGAATTGCAAGATGTGGTATCGGAAGCGGAAGACAACATCTTTGAAGACTTTTGTCGCCGCTTGAGGTATGATAATATCCGCACCTACGAACAGCGTCAGGGATCTCTACAAGCTGAATTTGCGCAAAAGAAACTGGAATTCGCGCGACATAGAGGAAAACTCGAGTCTCAACTCGCGTTTGAAACTCAACGCCTCGCGTCTACAACCGAGCGTATCTCTGTCCTGGAAAACAGCGCAAAACGTGACCAACGTACTATCAATGAACTAGAAGCTGAAAAGGAGAGCATTCAATCTAAGCTCGACGAGCTATCTGAGGAATTGGACAAGCTCCGGCAAGAACTTATGCAGAAGCAGTCTGTAGCAGAGAAGCACGCAGAGAAAGTTAACGAGTTGAGGAGGGAGGTGGCCAAGAGGAACGATGAGTTGAAGGGGGGAGGAAAGACGATCTCTGGATTGACGAGTGAGATTGAAAGGTTCTCTGCAGAGAGATATGCCGTTTTCCGGAGGTGCAAGTTGGAGGAAATCGAGATTCCCCTGCAGGAGGGATCGAGGACGCTCGAGCAATTACCTGGAGACGCCACCCTGCAAGAGGACGAAGAGCGGGACCCAGACGCAATGGATGTCGATGAAGAAGACCCCACCTCCTCCCTCATCCGCCCTGTAACAATTCAAGATTACGGAATTATCCCCGACTTTGAAAATCTCGATGACGACCTCAAAGCTTCCTCGGATGACTCCATCGAGGATACACTCCTCGAGAAGATTAAATCACTCACCTCGGAACTCGGCCGCATGGCGCCAAATATGAAAGCCATAGACCGCCTTGAAGGCGTAGAACTCCGTCTTGCAGAAACAGAAGCCGAGTTTGAGAAATCTAAGACCGAGGCGAGATTAGCCAAAGAAAAATTTAACGAAATAAAAGCTAAGCGCTCCCGAATCTTCAACGACGCATTTAAGCACATGAAAGAGCAGATCGAGTCTGTCTACAAAGAACTCACTCGCTCCCCCAACTACCCTCTCGGTGGCTCGGCCAACCTCGACGGAGAAGAAGACGACGACAATGGCAACGGATTAGCAGAAGCAGAGCCGTATCTAGACGGAGTCAGGTTCCATGCTATCCCACCTGGGAAGCGGTTCCGTACGATGGACCTGCTTTCTGGTGGTGAGAAGACGATGGCTGCACTTGCATTACTATTTGCAGTGCATAGTTACAGACCCAGTCCGTTTTTTGTGTTGGATGAGGTGGATGCAGCGTTGGATAATGCCAATGTCGCGAGGATTAGGGATTATATTAGGCGCCATGCGGGCCCAGGAACACAGTTTGTGGTGATTAGCTTGAAGGCGGGGCTATTCCAGGGGAGTCAGAGTTTGGTGGGAATTTATAGGGATCAGGTGGAGTGTAGCAGTAGGAGTTTGACGTTGGATGTAAGATAACCCAGCCCCCCCCCCCTTTCTCGTCTTGGATGGTTTGGCTGATGAGGTGGTTAGTTGAGGAAATACGTCGACGCGCCAGCTGTAGTAGGGTGAGGCTGTCAGGGGTAATGTTTCATACGGATTTTTATGGTGATTGCGTGTTTGATTGATATATGTCTCTTATTTTCTTTCTTTTTTCTCTTTACTTTTTTCTTTTCTTAATGCTTTATGTCGACTTTCTTGTCAAAATTTGGATTACTTACTTTCATACCTAAGTATTCCTGCGCAATTCCTTATGGACAAATGAATGGAGGGCACAAGATTACTCGTCGTTACGGTGGAGGAAGCTAGATTGCAAGATGTTGAATGGGAAATGTCAAATGGGTATCTGAACATTCTGGTCATGGTCGTGAGGTGGTGAGTTTAAAATTCTCCATTTGCATGAAAAGTTGGGTTACCCTGAATGGAAAGTGATCTAGAGTAGTAAGGCAGAAAAATGAATACTAGGTAAAAAAAATTATCTTGACGTTATTGTATCTTAGTAGCCTTTTTCAATCTTTGTGTCTGTTAAATACCCCCAAGGTTTTTTTTTGGGCTCGATGAAGAGAAAATAATAAAAATGTAGCCACAAGCGATTTTCCCGCTAAATTTAAGTAGGAAACAAATCCATAATTAGCTTACCCTGTACATAGGAACGTGATCGCACTACCAATGATCGGTCATGTGATGATGGGATATCATCACACAAATGCGGTATTCCCACAACAGCATACTTAGAGGTGCCTTAGTTCGAATCGAAACAAATTCTCTCAAAGCCCAAACGAGAACAAGCTTAAGCTTTCAGATCAACATCCAAATACTACCACACTACTACCACCACCACCACCTCCCCCTTCTCCTCCTCCACTACCGCTACCAAATAACAAGTCAAAGTACCTCCAAGCCAGTAGATCACGTTACCTACCATCCCTGTTGATCATGAGGGATATAATCCACCCCCCAAAGCCTACGACACGTGCTCATGCATGCATGCATCCTAACTATTCCACTATCCCCATTTCTCCGCGTGCTGCCTCCGAAAGGTATCATTGGGTCAATAAAAAACGCCTATGATGGCCCCGTCATTAAAAAGACATCTGATACGTTGATTCTAAACGTAAGGTACTCTATCATTGGATTACATATGTACATACTTACGTAATGTATACCTCGCTACTTTGAATATTTGCTGTAGCTTGTGTATACCCATGGGAGGTTCATGCGGCAGTGCTATAGGTACTAAAGATATGTATCTCTACTAGTGCCGATAGTATGTATTAACCAGGCTACTGGAGTTTTTATTAAAACTGGGGGAGGATACTTTGCTTTTAGGGCCGGCTACGTAGGCAAGGCAAGGCAGCAAAAGGGCAGTCGCGATCGCGAAGACCTTTAGGGAATGTTTCAATGCACGCATGAAAGAACCGCTAGGTTGGTTAGGGGTAGCAATATTGTGCGAATATACGCGAATATAGATAGGCTGCCCGTCTAGAGCAGCAATATCTGATGTCGCTTTGCAGGAAAAGTGGATACCATCGGAGAGCTGAGAGTGAGGATGACAACGAAGAACAACAACAATAACAACAACAATAACAACAACAATAACAACAGCAACAACAAAAAAGAAAACTGCCGTCAATAATGGCTCTGGGGGAAGGGGGGAGCCACCGATAATCAAAACCACGCAGGTTGGTTGGATTAAATTGGAAGTTTGACCGAGGTTCCGAGAATCGACGAATCGAAGATTTCGGACGATGGTAAGTGGTCTGGTGGGCACACCTAACCGATAGTAGATGAACATGATAGATCGCTTACGGTGGTGTAGTGTGATGGTAGATATCATACTAGGGTGTAGTGAGATAGCAAGGTAATGACAGCTATAGTACAGATATTGGCAATCGATCGATCTAGGTCGGTATATCACTAATCTCATATATGGCAAATGATATCAAAGTGTCGTATATTAAAGGTGGTTGGTGGTAGTGAACCGGTGGAGGTGGTCATTATCCTCACGAGTTGGGATGAACATTACGAGAAAATTTTGATGAGGCTGCAGTTTGTCTTGCTGGCTGGCATGTGATATTACGGGGGCTGCTGCGTCCTGTGGGGCCCCCAACCCCTGCAAGTCTGTTACGCTTTTGGACAGCAGACGACATACATTGACGAGTCTCACAGCCAAAAATCAGATCTCGATGCGAAGTATCGAGATATCAATATCCAAAAGAACTTTTATATTACTACCTACTACCCGCAAATTATATACCTCCAATAACTATAGAGTGTGTATCGAACTCACCATGCACCCCCCACCAGGGATTGAATATTCATGGCAGAGTGATGTTTTGTAATGAGTAAGACTCAAACGAATATGATTGATCTTGGCACGATGAAGTTATTCCTTCAGCATATGAAGATGAGATGCTTCAATGCTGTACACACTAATGCCATTGCGGACCATTTCTTGTTTGCAGTGTATTGGGCTAGGGGGAAGGTATATCGGGATATCAGAAGCGGGGAAATGGAGAAATGGAGAGGGTATAATTCTGATAGATATGATAAACGCAGAAGACAGCGTTAAAACAGAGAAAGGAAAAAGGGTGTGCGAATCCTAGATACCCAACGATATATCAACCTCTGACCGCATGCATGCTGTTTAGATAGTCCTTCCATCCCCATTGTTCTTTTTCTCTTCCCGATTCGTCCCGCCCCACTATAATGTCCACCGATAATCCCTCTTCCTCGTGTTACCTTCACTTGATACATTCTTTTACCCCCCCGCCTCACACTTCACCTGCGCACCAGAATATGTTATCTGATTTTTGTACATTCCGCAAAAGGACGGTGGCGACCATAGAGCGGTATGGTGATAGTAGTTAAACCCTTGAAAAAGAAATGATAGCCCCTAGATTGTGTAGATTCGATGAGGGAAAAAAAAGTGAAACCCGAGAAAAGCCCGGACTGAGAAACGACAATATATCAAAAAAAAAAAAAAGACCCCAGAAAAAACACCCATCCCGTTTCCTTTTTGCGTTGTTTTATCTCTATTATTCCTCTATGCACTCTCACGCAGTCCCTCCTTGACCTCCTTCTGTAGCTAACTGTCAGCCAAGAAGCCCGGAGCGAGACAGGAACCAAATATCGTGGTGGGTGCACGCACCAAAGCCTTCATAGTACCATGGAGAGCGTGCCTGTGGTTTCGCTTGAACTTGGGGTCGACACCCTTAAGGGATGGATATCTGTTGGTCTTCGGCTTCTTGATACCTATAGTGCCCAGCCGTATCAGTACCACCCCATTACATCCTCCCTGTCCTTGAGCCGAATTGAGTTGAAGTTCGGTTCTTCAAGGTGACGAACCGTTACGGTGAGCCTTCTTAGACTGGTTGTGCTGAGACGAGTTCTTTGATTCTGTACACCAGAAAATTTACCGACATTAGTTTCCTTCCTCCGAAACTATATTCCCAACATTTCTCCTCCAACACAGGCTGGTGAAAACGTACTGGCCATCGCGGATTAGGTGGTGTATGATGATTCGTTGTGTTACTTTTCTGCTAGTCGTAGTCGTCGATTCGCGATAGTACTATCTTTGGAATGTTAATGTTGTAACGATGTTGTGTAGGGAGGTTTAGCGCTAAGGGTAAACCCTAAAGTCACATGATCAAAGAACCCCAATCGACAAAGTAAGATTTCGATGTCTATATTCAGTTCGAATTGAGATAATATAATCATACGAGAACAATACTTGTGGACTAAAAAAGCAGCCTGAGATTTCTTTTGGTCCCTAACACTCCACCAAGCCCCAAAACCCTGAACAATAAACAAGATGCAAATGCACAATCATATAGTAACGGACAGTAATTTAAACCTGAAATACGCCAAACAAACATTAAGCAGAAGAAATACTTCTCCTACCTAATCCCCATTCGAAGAGAGAGTGCAGCCCTAACTCCTGATACCAACGACGAAGCAAATAACTCTTCAACCATACACAATAAATCCAAGCACTCCAAAAAGTATTTTTACAAGAAAAGGAAGTCGAAGCAAAAAGGGTCATGCAATAAGGGAATATGAACTATGAAACAGTCCAACAAGGTGAATCATGCCGCTTTGTTATGCACATAAACCTCCCCCCCGCCAACTATGTACCACACGTGGATCATGTTTCGATCATAGGGTGAGGGGTGTAGAAATTTGCGAAGCTGGTGGTGTGATAGAATCTGAAGTGAACTGATGAAAGCCATGAGGGCGGTCCCACCCTTCTTCACTCAAAACAGTAAGCCACCCACTCCCAACCTCACTTTTGAGGGCCTCAACCCGTTTCCTGAATTCATCACCCCTCAACTCCCAGTCAAGTGGATCTGTAGTCGATTGGTTGCGTGGGACAGGCGCCGGGATTGTCTCATGTGGAATTCCCTCCATAGATATAGTCCGAGGTGTCATCAATTGAGTTTGGGTAACTTGTGATGCTGCGTTGGGCGAGTGCTCTTCATACTGTGGAGTTGGATCATCCCGCATCAATTCAACCACTCTTCGTCTTCCACCCTTCTTCCTTGCCCTGGCTACCTGGCCTTGTGGAACCAAATGAATAGATTTTTCACTATCACGTTGTTGCAGGAACTGAGAATCATCCCTTTTCTTGGCCTCAACAGATGCTATCTTTGTAGGCGCCAGACTGGGATGTTGAGGGGGTTTAATCACTGGAGGATTCGGGGGTTCGGCTACCCTGTCTATCAAGCTCCTGCGCTCGACCATTCCAGGCCCGCTGCCATCCAAAATGATGTCTTCAGTGTAACCAGGTGTGCTGCGGAACAAATTAAATATAGTAATACGGTATGAAGCATGGGTTTTTGTGAAAGGGTTATGGGCGACCCATATCTCAGCAATATTTGGAGCACTTGTTAGTCGGGCCAATTCAGTGGGGTCTGTCAATGCGTTATCCCGAAGATCAACGCGTTCTAGGGAGAGAAGTCTTTCGATCCCAGCAAGTGAGGAGAGTCGGTTTGCCCTCAAGTTGAAGGCAGTGATAGCGGGCAGTGGATTACGTGTGAGAGAGTGCAGAGAATCAATAGTATTGTTGGATAGATTCAAGGCACGAAGATTGGAGAGAACATTAATAGCATCCGGAACCGCGTTGAAGTGATTTGAGGACAGGTCCAATGAAGTCAGGGATGAAGCAAGTGGAGCCAAAGCTGTGGTACTGATGGACGTCAGGTTATTCTCGGCGAGACATAAATGTCGCAGGAATCGCCACTTTGATGCTGGCAGCGTGCCCATCGAGGTAACATCTGATGTGGAGCTATGACTACCTCCTGATCCTGACCTTCGCATTCTAGAAGATCTATGATGAGAGACTGTGTTCCAGGCAGCGTTGGGGCCCCGGGTCGGTGAACTGCTTCTTGGACGTGACCTTTCTCTCGAGGAACCAGATGCGCCCCTCGACATTGGATGACTAGCTGGAGCACTGCCACTCAGGGAATGTGGTGCCTGTTCTGCCTTAGGGGAAGGTGGTGCTGAGGAAGTCTCCCGCTCATTGCTATATCCAGCAGGGATTGGTGAACTTTCACGTTCGTTGCTGTACCCAGCAGGGCTTGGTGAATGGGAGATAATGGGTGAAGATTGTGCCTTGGAGGAGCGACGTCTTCTCTTATCCATATCATCTAGCACAATAGCAATAATAAGCTCTGCTACATCTTCGATTCCACCTTTTCTCACACTCAGACTGCGTACTCTCTCAGCTATCTGATCCCACCCAAAAAATTGCCGTATGTCAATGTCCGTAATCTCCAAAGCACTGACATTCTTGAAACACAGTAACGGTACAGCGGTATCAAAAGGAAACTCTTCAAATCCCTCCACCAATTTAGCTTTCCGATCTGGTGCCAATTTCAGACATGGTATTTTTGTAAATGCGGAGTAGAGATACTTGAGATCTGCTTCCAGTGCCAATTTTGACTTTTCTATCTTGCTCGCGGATGGCGGTCCACCTAAACCAAACGATGACCAGAGTGATGACACCCCTGACATCACACTCCGAACGCTTGAGGTTGAATGGATAGACAAATTATCAATATCCTGGCGGGATGTGCGATTGAATGAGACGTATCGGTTGCTGGAGTGAGAGGCTTCGGCTCGTAGGCTTTCTAAACGGACGTCCATCGGGCCGACTGAAATGTTAAGCCCTTGGAACCGGGTGAGCAGGTAGAACAGGTGATGAGGTGTCAACGACAATTTCACCGGCTTGGCATTTTGTGAAGAGAATGACAGTGATGGTAGCGACAAAGCCGCAGCCAATGCACTGGATGCGGATTGTGAAGACGCGAAATGCGTTGGAGTAGTCGGCGAATGAGTTGGAGCAGACCCTACAACATTAGGTCGGGCCGGTACTGACCGTCTCTGAAGTTGTAGGGCATTCGCCAAAGCTTTCTCGTGTGTCCGGACATAGTGTGCCAGGTGCTTAATGAAAACTTTGCCGTCTTCAGATTCCATTTTGCAATATCACGGATGCACCGTCAAGGAGCTCTGGGAGATGAATAAGTATTATGAGTATATGGATGAGGGCAACCGAGTCGTTAAACAGTGTAGTCGAGCTATTGAGCCAGCGGAGGTGTGGTTAGATCCCATCCTCGATTCACCTCAAAAATGCCCGAAGAGGTCGAGTAAATAACTCACGACGTCAACTGTATTTGCCCTCCACTTGAAAATCTGGGTTCCGTACGTTTATTGACAGCAACCTGATCAACAACGTCCAATGATACTTCGCCGAAGAGTAGATCAATCGGAACCAAGGCCAGCAGAAGAAAGAAAGAAGACAACAATGCCAGCACGGTGCTCTTATTTCTCACTGAGTGACGTTACAGAGAGACTAGGAGTTCCTCGGGGGCCGGAGCTGCAAGAGACTGTAGGTTTGTGATGGGAGAGCTGGTGTACTAGTAGCGTGTCTTTTGCTTTTGGGATTGCGTTGGTTGGTTGGTCCCCTTCCTGATGCTTCCACACGAGTGCGGCCTCAGCCGAGTTCTCTGTATATCCGTCTCTTTCGAGAAGACGAACGTGAGGTGATCGAGGGCACAGCAGAGAGGGGGGGGAGTATGGGCAGCTTTTGAGCAAAAGCCCGTCTACGCGGGGAGTGGGGAAGGGTTATGGAAAGGGTTCTGTAGGGGGCATAGTCAAAGTGAATGGATAGCGGAGGATGGATTTTGGTCTGTGTCCTGGTGGCTCAGGGCCTAAGGGAAAAGCGTGGGTGAGAATGTCAGGGGGGTTCGAGGGGGGTGGTGGGGAGGTTTTTTTGGTGGTTGTGATGCGACACTGGGTGGGAGGAGTGAGCAAGCGAAGGCGAGCTTACTGTTTGTTAGAGCAGCCCCACCCCAATCGGTCCCCAGCAAGCACGGATTTCGCTAGTTTGGTCCCGAGACGGACGTATCATGTGGCGGTGGCTCGCGATCAAGCTGGCCCCCTCCAGTTCCTCAGTGCGAAATCTGAAGCAACACCACTGCGTCCGACCTACCTCGCAATAGATTATGGGGAGATGCTCGGGCACAGTCGGTAGAGAGCTTGCGAGCTTGCTCGCGCCGCGCTTGGATAGCTACCTGCATGCCTGCAGAGGCGAGATACTGCTCCCTTGGCTTTGGTGTACCGACAAGTATGCGTGGTGGAAGAGAGCAACTATGCGGCATCGAGCTCCCGACGTCGGCACGGGCAGCCTGGAGAGCAGCTTTTGATATGGCGGGCAATTCCAGTCTCGGGGCTGGCATTCTACTCAGGAAGAGGCGGCTCGCAGGAGAGGATCAGGCGTCCCTTGGAACACACAAGGACATGGGAACCAGGCAATACAGGCAAGGTTCCGTCAGGGCTTGGACGCAATTGTCAAGTTTTGGTGCAAGACGCTTATTCCGCGCGAACGCCCACCGCAGTAGTCCAGGACGTCTCACTTTAAAGTTGAGGATGTAGAGAAGTATCCCTTGTCATTTACAATGGATCTGCTATGGCGCTTGCGGGGATACAAATTGCAGGACGAGACACTCACCTGGGTATCTCAGAGCGCCATAGGTATCTAAGACCCCCCTCAGCAGCCCATATGGATCACGATTAACGACCACAGTTTTATATCAAGACAGACGTAATCTTACTACACTTTGGTACTGCGCAGGTACAAGGTGCTTCCTGTCCTGCCACGAGAACAGTCCTGCCACCAACTCGATATCTCAGCAGTCCACAGAAGCTAAACCCAGCTCCAGAACAGCTCACAGCTCATGAACCCCATATATGTGCGTCCTCATGTATATGTATGTACGCACTGTACTCTACAGAGTAGCTCTTACCAGCTGCGATCGTGCTTTTTGTGGCAAGTGGGGAGCATACATGTATCTAGCCCACTGCGCAATCAGTCCCGGAAATGAGCTTGCGCTGGCCAATGCTGTGATGTGCCGTGGAGTCGGCGTCTTTGTATTCGTCAATTTGATCCGTCTCGCTCAGCGCGAGCACCTCACGGACTCTCACGCCACACCAGTAGTTGGCAAAGCCATATAAACCTAATCGTCGTACTGTCATCATTCGTCTTTAGACGCCCGGTAAAGTACTTTGCGCATACAGATCCCAACTGTTCCGGTGCCGCCTCTGGATTGAAAACTCAATATCGCGCCGTCTTCAGATGCAACACCGATATGCTTCTGAAAATAAAACGAGAATACAATTTGCATGATTTTCTGGGCACTCTTTTATCTCTTCAAGTCCGGAAGCTGTACTGCCATAGTCTCGGCGAACGGCAGTTGTTTTTGTTAAGTCCTACCCGTTACATCTGGCATATCATCTCATTGGCACATTGGTCGAGGGGTATGGGAATCGGACTGTGGCCCAAACATCTCGCATCTTCAGCGTGACAGCAACAGCAGCAGCAAGAACAACATTCATCCACCCAGAGTCGGTGTGCGCTCAATCCCCTAAAATAGCCTTGGTCTTGCATGGTTCGTATCGCATCCATCAATGAGCACAGTGCACTCGTTTGTGGCATGAAACAGGATAGTCTTGTGCATGTATGAAAATCTGGAATTTTCCTCGATTTGGGTCGAAGCCGACCCCTGGTCCCTAATGCCAGGTTGCTATCAATCCCGTAATTTCGTTTTGGTATGCAGCGTTCTTCCTTACCTTGCGACGGTGGAGAGAGACTGGGGGTTCTTGTTCGCCAGATTTTGAGGTACCAGCATCTGACCCTTCAGATCTCCCTACATAATATCGATCGCTGGGGTCGGCATAGATAAGATACATATCAGAACTCGCATATATAAGATCAATCTGTAACGGCAAAGGAGACCAACAGTCTCCTAGAAAAGAATCAAAACCAATGGATCCGCCATGCGAGTGTTATTTGGAGGACGGCAGTATCGGTAGTGGTGAAGTACCGTGATCGTTCACAGATGAGCTAGTGACGCAGTTACCTGGCGTAGTTGTCTGTAGCTTGTTTCAACACGGATTACTGGTGGCCAAGCAATCACGCATTGCATTGCCGAACCAGACGAGCGAGAAACGCAAAACGTTAATCTTCAGCTCAGCGAGCCAATTATAACATCATCCTACTGTACAGCTCCATTCTAAACCGAACAAAACAATGGCAGCCACTTGCTGGCAATTCCAACGGTCGGTAGGACGTAAACATGCATATGGACATCTGTCAATTCGGATCAATTCTTCCTTTCAATCACGCAGAGAAACGTTGTAAAGCCACAAGCCTAGCTTCCGGATACTATTCTGGCGTCAACGTTCATGCCATACCCAGAATGAAGCAAGCTCAACTCGGAAATCCGTGGCTTCCCAGGGTTTGTTTTGGCTTCCCAGGTTTTAAAACAAACCACCAGTTAGATGACGGGCTTGGTTGGACACTATTTAGGATCCAGACTAGATTCATTGGGACTGGGTATTCACCAAACAAACAAAGACCCTAGTCTAGCTGCAACAAGACCCTGACTGGACCCTTCCTCAGGCAACGGCAAGGATCCCATCACCAGTCGTTCGTTGTACGTAACTTCTCCGTAGCTGAAATTCCAAAAAGCCACCCCAAAAAATCATTGCTGTTGAAGGCCAACCATGGTGAAAAATACTTTGGATGACTTTACAAGCAGCAACAAGTTGGCTCTTTCAGCGATGCGGCCGTGCTTCATCCCATTTGAGTGGGCGCTGAAAACCCCAGCCTGGACTGACAGCTAATTGGTGGGGTATTCCTGAAGTCGAAATTGGACTTACAAGGATATCCTTCGTTTGTGAACCGTTCTTGTTATCACCTTGTCAGTGTGATAAGTATCGTATCCACCTAATCATTATCATGCAAATAACCTCACTTTGTGCTCACATCCTCATTGCCACCATTTACTCTATGTTACTGCTCTGTTACTCCAGCTATTGGTTATTTCCTGTATTTGCACTGCAGGAGCAATTTTCACAGCATGATTCGGTTATCAACCTCTGCGCCACACCGATACAACCAATCATGAAACAGAAACGGATAACAATGGCTAGGAAATCTTCTGGTGGCGCTCAAAATGGCGACTGCTCCGCGTTGGACGTCCTGAACAATGATACTATCAATGAAACGATTTTTATAGAGGAGCTCAGGGAATCCAGAGTCGAAATTAGTCAAGGAGCTAGGAAATCAGGCGAGGTAAGTACGTTATTGCTTGTTCACGCAACCCATTAGAGTGGCAGCCTGTATGAAACCTGTATATATCTAGACAAAGGTATTCTTCTTAAATTCAGTTACTTTTTTTTTCTAGTCAAATAACCCCCACATAAAAAGCTGCTACAAGGACCCGGTAACGATTTGTAACAGGAGACCAAACGATGCATATTGGCTCCCTACAGTACTTAGTAGCCGCTGGCTTTTCATACAATAATTGATCTAACCAGGCTAACTCGAAATGTGGTATGGAAACAAAGTGGGTTCGTGAAACCTTTCTGGCGATCCTCAACCACAAGCGGCACTAAGGTGACTTCAACATCACCATGACCGTTCCCAACCCAAAGAAGGATACATGACGTCTCAACTCGATGGGCCCAGAAATTTGATATTAAAAGAAAAACCAATCACGAGACGAAGAAGCACCCTAAACACCCTTATGTATTCTGAAGCCGCCTACGTATGTGTCCAATGGGATTAAATTGTTCCCCGCAACTGGATCTTCAGAAAGCTATAGAGCAGCGAACTCACCGGGTGTTTGGCTGGCCCTGTGATATTTAAATAAAGAAACGTTTAGCTATCAGCAAAACGCTCCTCCTCCCCGCCACCGACTGCTCCTCCAGCCCACCGATCACCCAATGCAACAGGAAGCCCACATTCCATTCATACTTTACGTTGTTGCGTTTGCCCCATGTGCACATTTAGTTTTCATGTTGTTTACTTTTCGTTTAGCAGATTTGCAATCGCTCCAGGCATAAATCCGGTAGAACAGAATTTTCCGGTAGAACAGAATTTCCTTAGACACTCTCAATTAACGGCTTGACTAACCAAAATCCCACCGAATTTGGGGCTTTATTCCCTATCTCGAATGGTATGAACGGTATGACATACTGCTAGGGTGACTTAGGGCCCACATTTTCATTTTCATTGTGAGTTAGATATAACTGTACCTCACAAATGTTCTTATCGGATTTATATGTCCTATTTTCGGCTGCGTGATGTAAAGATTATTCGAGACGCTTCTGCTGCTTCAATCCCTTGCAAACAGGCGGGCTTCGTCAATATATGCACCCTTTTCTTATTCACAGCAGGGCGAGTTCTCCAAGCCAGGATACCGGAGGGTTATAGAATCAAGCTGTTATCCCAGGGCAGCAGGAAACCTGTGACGGGCGGCGCAACCCCCGCTAAATGGGAATTGTGATGACACTGGTTACCAGGACTGCTCGAGACTAGACCTGCATAATATACGGGGGTCAAATTGTAGAGATTGCTCAATACCGGTTGGGGTACTGCATCTCAACCACTAGATCAGCAAGTAAATGAGGATAAAAATCTTGGTAAAGGAACGGCAGGCCGCTGCGGGTACACAAATCAAGAGTGGTGAGTAGCATGATCCACGGACAGGGCTAAGACGTGGTGATGTGTCTGTCTATGAGGCGACTGGTTAGTGGTCTGGAGATTGCGGGGGAGATATGGAAGTTTACAAGACCGTCTAGATCACTAAGTCAGCACAGCGTCATTTGACGGAGCTGAAAACCATAGGTCAATGAGCAACCACGGCCTTCCATTCTGAAGCTTGATCCTAAAGTTGGTAGTTACACGGTGGTTGCGGCCTGGCCAGCACCGTTCGAAATCGGGCTGAGCAGTCTGATGGCTTCTCAACTTCCCGAGGATGACTAGAAAGCATCTTGTTTTCCGTGTAATTTGTGGTTTGTTGGTCGAATTTGCAAAACGGGCGCATGCAATAACTCAAAAGCTAAGTACATCACGCTCAATGCAATATACTTGTTGTTTTGCTTCCTTTTGTTAATTATTTATATTGAAGAGGGGAATAATTTTCATTGTATCCTAACTTTAGTCCCGCACACGGGGTTCCTCCTCGGTTCGGGCTCGGTATGGATCGCTCCGAAAGGGTTTGGGTACATGCACATGCATGCACGTAGGTTCATGTATGCACTCCACATCTTCTGGCTTTGCCCTGCTTCTGAAGAGAAAAAGCAATCATACGCTGTACGGATAGCTGAGAAAAGGAAAGGGGGGATTATTGCTTAAAGAAATATTGATGTAGGACGGGCCGAGTTTGGTTCATCTTGCCGGACAAGGAATTGAATTTCATGGGGTATTCGGGGAGCTCTGGGAGCTCTGGAGGAGGTGAACGGCTGGGGAGGAGAACGCCGTACTGAGCGCGGAGATTTCAACCAGATACGCAACACAACTAGGGGAACGTTGCTTCTTTCTGTAGGGACTGTATTGCTTTTGGGATGGCAGAGTACTCTGTTTGAGGCCATGACAGTCGGGTATGAAATTTTGAATTTTGATTTGGCCTCTGCACGTCCCAAGAAAGAAATCCGAACGTCTTCACATTTTGCGACATTTTATAATACCAAGACGTCATATGTTCGTCTTTACTGTGTTTACCCTCAAACACTGCAACATTGCATACTGTACAAGGACTGCACTGCGTTTCTTCTGTAATGACGGCTCACTGAAACATGGTATGTTTCTTTTCAAGTAGTTTGTTTTTTGTATACCCAGGTTGGTTATTCTGCCCTATACCCGATCTAGGTTGGCTCTGCATCTTTCCGGCAGAAAAAGTAGGGCTATGTATATGGCAGGGCAAGGCTTATAATGTTCAAGTTACCCTGAAGAAATTTAGTAAGAAGTACCAACCGGCGGATTCATTCAGAGATCAGCACATAGCCGTTCCCGAGACTATTCAGAGATCACTTCAACAATCAAACCGGCCCCTGAGCCCTAGATGTTGGGGGCTTTTGCTTTTCAGCAAAGCACGCCCATTGAAAGCACGCCCAATGATGCAAATACAACAAAAGTATCACGAGTAACAGGGTCCAGAGGTACTTGTGACTGCGTCAGGCTAGAGTGCTTCCCTCACCTGACTTCCTTAGTCTTGATCATGCTTTTGGTTACTTTCTTTTTGCATTTTATACCCATGCTCTCATGATCAACAAGCATGCTGCTTTTCGCAAAACAAGCGTGAAACGGTACACCCAGGTGATACCCATACGAAACTAAGGATAGGTACCCCAGCAGGTTTGAATGATACCCATTGTCCATTACCTCGTTGATTCATGCTCCAACCACCTCTGGGAATCCACTTCGAGTATGGCTTTGGCTGGTTTTGGCAGATTTCTTTACCATCCATGAAGATCCATGGGAAATACCTGCAAGCAGGCTAGGAAATGCCTCCACTCGAATCCAACTGCCTAGAAATGCAGGGTCATGGTCGTGAGGATGGTGGAAGGCAGGGAGAACCCTAGTTCGGCGAGGAGGGTTGATAGAAAACTCACCAGACCAGATTTATGACAAATTTTTAGATCTGCTGTGTAGCTTTTTGAAAATATCAATCAGATTGCCTCAAGGAAGTTAACAGGGCTGGCCGTGTCCCAAGAGGTTACTGGATCTCAAGGCCTTATCGATAACAAACAACCCGACACCGCTTACATACAAGAAACAGTTGTGTGATACATCGCATTATTCCGGTTATAAAAAGCATTACAATATGATGTTACACTACCTCTAGGCCCCTCATCTTGCGCATGCAGAACTCACAACACACATACTTACCATCCAATGTTCAAACTTCACGAATCCCGTTCTCCTCCGCGAGGGGTACACATGGCAATCCGACTTGTTCCGAAAACGCTGTTTCTCTATATTACATATTTGCAGACTGCAATGTTATTCACCTACTTTTATTTTTTTCTTTTCAGATTATCACCAAAACCTAGTAACTATCCTGAATGGGACTTACCACCCGATGGGGTTGTCACGCGGTCATTTTAGCCTGCAGGCCCGGAAGTGAGTAAAGCAAAGCATGATGACCTGCGCGTGCGGCACTGCGGGGCGAAATGCTGGAGAGTTTGTAGGGTCCTGCCTTGCAGCCTTGCAATGACTTGTGTGGAAACTCTCCGTTATTCTGACTCTAAGAGGCTTCTGACTGACCGACGACTCTGAAGGTGTCTATGAATACCTTACAATATACTCATGGGCTCAGGCCCCTGGTACTTGTGGCGCAATTGGGTGGGTGGGTGGGGAGGTGGGGGGGATGAAGGATTGGCTCTAGATGTTTTGCAGCTGTTTGTGCAAAGCAGATAGGTCCAAGCGTTCAAGACATGACATAAGAAGAGACATGCAAATACGGCGCTGATGATCATTGTTACCGGACTTTATCTCAATCAACCTTAAGTCCTCACCCGAATCCGCCCGAGTGCGACTATCACCCACAAGGAAAGTCAATTTTATATCCGTGGGCTTGGATTAGTGGTTGAGGTACCTAAGCAGCTGAGGGTCAGGTATGGATATCTAAATCAAGCACGAGGGCTTCCATAGTCTTCAGTGCAAGGCCTTGCCCTCAGATTCCTATTGAAAAAGCAAGCCAAGTATGAATGGTTTGCTTTACTTTTCTTTCGGTAGCGAGGTTTGATAGCCATATTGGCCAAGCTAGAAACCCGATTTCTGAATGTCGTGCACGAGGCGGTATGACATGCTTGGGCTCGAGGGGTGTTCATGGTCAAGGCAGTTTCAGCTCTGGGTTGATGATGAGCATGGTCAGGTAGGAGATAGCCTATACCTACCTATAGGGGGAAGGATCTCCTGCACTTTTACTAAAAATCTCTTGTGTTTTACAATATTTATTTTACAGGAACAGAACTCCATCTTACAATAACAAACGCGGTTTTGTTCCCCACTTTGTCCCATTTTCCCTTTTCCATCTCTAAATTTCATACTCTACAGAGTTGCAAATCTTCGAAGGTGTCAAGAACTACTCTAGCTGTGTTCCAGGTTCTACGCAGGCACCGATCGCGACCTTGAATCATCACAGGGGATTACCAACCTATATCTTTACTCTGGGAATTTTCTGCGTTGCTTGAGGAGTCTGACTATAAAATGAACGATCCACATCGATCGGCTGATGCGAGAGAATTCAGAGCCATGCAAGAAGAAGATTTACCCCTAGGTGATGTTGCAATAACATTCTTACTCGAAGAACACGACCCTATTTGTTCCCGAGGCCCCACACATGATCTCTACCAGAGTATGTTCGCCCCGGATGGACCAAGGAAGTAACACTGTTCAGAGTGATTCTAGACAAGATACAGCCAATATGGTACACTTATATAATTAAAGAAGTAGGATTCTGCGGGATAAACTCTGCCGATCTAGGATGCGAGGCCGATTTCAGGAAGTTAAATAGATCATTTGGCACCAGCGTTTTAAGGTTGTGCTCGTTATTGGGTTGGGACTTTGGGCTTGTGGCATTTTATATGTGTGTGTATAGATAAATGTATGGGACGGGCATTCTACCTCTAGGTCATGCATAAATGATTTAGCATAGAAATCACAGACAAGGAATCATGAGAGATTCGGCGTTCGGCTGTTCGTTCTTTGTAGTATGAGATTATATTCATATAAGATGACGTTATTCATCTCTCAAAAACAAATAAGAGAATATGAGTGGTTTTCACCGATTCATAATAAGACTCCTCCAAATATCGCATATTACCCTGAACTCACACATCCGAATTCACCTTAAGTAAAGACCAAACATGCATAAATTGGGGAAATGAGTTCTACAGAAGACATATAATGTTAATTTCTGGTACTTTGAGTATATGAGTATCCATATACACGTGTTTAGATATGTAGGTATGCGGTAAAAAGTATATCGGTCCCCGACTGAGCCTACAGTGAAGATACTGTCAAGATATTGTAGCTGGTCACACAGTAGACATCAAGCAGGTGATGTTATCAATAACATTTTTGTGGGAGGTGTATATTGAGATATATATAACTTGACTTATGCTAACTGTCCCAACTCCAGCCAGCTGCCGATATCGGCAACCTCTACAACCCCAACCCCAGCCTCAACCTCCTTATAGCTATAGCCATAGAAGGGTATATTTTAGTACTTAGTACCTGGCACGGGGCAGGATATACGAACTCTAGGGTGGACTTGGGGCACTTGCAATACAGTGGACATTTTGCGCTTGCAGTGAGTATGGGGCATGTTGTAAAGAATTGGGCCGGTATGCAAATCAAACTCTCTTACCGGTTGGGTCAATCCTTACTCGTATGTAGTGAATTGGTAATGTGAGGACTAAGTATCAAGTAGTTTGCTGGAAATTATTTTCAAGGATAACAGAGTCAAGTTCAGGGTAATTAACTTATGCATCACCATGTGATGATTACAGATTATTATGTATCAGATTCTTCCAGTTGTTTTTTCTAGACCAGTGCAATTGTACACTGGCAGTACTTGTGTCTGTCTGGTTATAGAGCTAAACCTGAAAGGACCTGATGAAATACGAACCATATCATATCACGTGGCGAGAGAATTAGAAATTTACCTGAAACTTCACGTAAAAACCTGAATATATGGTCTATTTTTATTTGTTGCCGTGTTGGAGAACAGTTAGATTACAGGAGCGAGAGATCTCGTCTTGTACAAAGGGGGAGGGGGGTCATTGCAGTAAAGGCCTATATAATATTTGCCCATTGTACTGTCGGTTCAAACTGATTTGACTTAGCGGTGGTGCTGATGCACCTCCGACGATACTCTACATCGTGGTTGCATTAGCTTCTAGTTCGTACTCAAGTATCCTACTCTAAGTGTAAAGCGGAGGTGCTTTACCGAACTCTTGTACATGTTGGGTTCCTATCCCCTACCTCTACTTGGCGTGTACCCGGTAACTTCAGGGAAAAGGCCGAGGAAAGGCCTGATATCCCATTATATTCCATCATTTTTACCTCCTACTAGCGATAGGCCCTTTCATTCATTGGATTCTCCCTGGGGTCAAATTACAAACATTTCACCCCTTTTCAAAAGACCGCATAGACACCGCAACACCACCGGCCGTCAAAAAACATGACAAGACATTGAGGAAAGATATATAGACAGCAGCTGAAATTCGAAACGCAAGTTGCATCAAACCAGAATTGGAGAAGAGACTATTACGAGAAATAATGGGCGAGCAACGAAGAAATATGCATATTGAGAAAAGAAAGTTGCATCTCCCCCTAACCCACTACATGGTACTTGACAAGTACCGTGCGGAACAGAAGCTTCTAAGTCATCAAGGTATATTATTCCAGCAAGACGGTACATGATCTCGTTTTTGTGGGAAGAAAGGAAAGAGAGATTATTCAAAAGATACAGGCACCAGTTAAAGATAACTCGAAGGAAACATCCAGAAACAGAACATACAAGCGTCCCTCAACTGCATAGGAGAGGATTAAGAAGAAAAATGATTGGAGTCGATGATAAGAGTTCGCTGCACATGGCCAAACCAACAGACGTAATCGCAGATAATGCTGAATTAAGACTGATGCTACCCGTTTGAGATCGAGCGCCGATTGCACCTGGAAGTTCTTGCCGGTTCGATGAATACCACGCACGGTTCCCACATATACAGGCTTCTGCAACCATTCCTTTTCAACCTAAAACACGGATACCAAGGCAACCTCACGCCGATATAAGAGAAGTCGAAGGAATGTGAGACCTTAGGAAAGTGGCACAAAAATCATGCTGGAATGGTCGAAAATTGATTGTCGCTTACGAAATCACGCAGCATGCAAATCCATTCTTCTGTTGTGGGGCATACGGATCATCCCTCTTGTCGACCTATTCTATAATGAGTATGAATTATCCAGTCAAAACTCGCAGAGTATACACACCTGCCCCCATGTTGATGGTACCATGAAGTCCTTTGTGGTTTTCGTATAGTTGATCATTCTATATCGCAGGCAGTGTCAGCCTCAGCTAACAAACGTAACACGCGATGTAAGGGAGAGTGTTGCATGGAATATATTGAAGATGGACCTACGATTGACACGCTTCTGACACTTTGACACGGGGTCTGTCCAGATCTTCTCGTAAGCGAATATTGAGTTCCGTTAGCCTTCGCAACTTAAGCTCGGCCATCGTCTGCTTCTTCTCTCTTACGGCACCTGCAGAGTGTAGTGCCATCCTGTCGCGTGAACCTCGTGAGGAATCCGTGGTGTATTAAATTAAAATGAATCTTCGGGGAATCGTTTGCCAGCGATCTGAAAGCTACTGAATTCGGAGATTTTCAGATTTACTGTTAAAAGGTAGGATCTAGTCGATTTTATTTGCGTGTCGCAGTGATGAGGCCGTGATCAGACGGTGATTATATAGAAGGAAGTGTCTTTAAATTAGAATAACGAGTGACAGCCTGACAGCCAGTCAGTCGATGTAGGGCAGGATATTGGGGAATTTGACGAAGAAAGATCGAGGATGGTTCCAGACAGCCGGGTATCGCTCTCAAACACTCTTCTCCTGCGTTGAAGGTTGGAGATCAACTTGTCGCGGGAGGCGGGAGAAGGAGTGAACAGAACGAGAAGAAGGCTGGGGGTGGAAGGAAGACCAGTAAGAGGGGGGGGTGGGCGTAATAATTTGTGGTATTGGGGGGAAAGGGGGACAAGCTGTTTCGCAATAGGAACGAAATGGATGACTACAGGGGCCTTTAGTGTGAATGTCGCAACGGGGTAAAGGATAAGTTTCCTTCGGATTGCAGAAAGTGCAGAAGGGAAGAGTTGATTGAGAACTGAGAAAACGTTTGGAATGCCCTTCGGGTAACACGGACTTACAGGAATTGTCCCTCGCTTAATGGAACATGTCTGAGATAACAACTACGTACAGTACATCTCTCTCTAATGCAATTATGCTATTATGCGCAGTAGCAGACGAGCTCTGCCGGTTCGGCTTCGCCTTCTTCCACCACCTCGGCTTTGCTCAGGTGAAGAACCCTCCCGGCTCTGCCAGCTCTCCCGACATAGGTTTTCCCGGCAGAGGTTCAGTCTCCAAGCATAGGTTCGCTCGGTTTGCTCTTCCAGCATAGGTTTCGCTAATCTACGTTTCTCAAGCATGCATGGTTCTCTTTCCCAGGTGCATATCTTCGCACAGGTTCGCTAACGTAGGCTTTTCCAGGCTGTGCCAGCGTAGGTTCGCTGACCTTATCTCCACTCAAGTTTACCCTCAGCACAGCTTTAGTTTGCTTGCTCTCTTAAACTCCATATTTACATTCCTACTCACATAGTGGATAGCCCGCTTGTGTTTTCAAAACGCCTTCTTGACTCCCCTGCTACCATACGCTTAACTTTTGGGCATTCGCTTTCTGCTCGGATTTTTATATGGTTTGCTTCTATTGAAGTAGTCCAGAGTGGATTTCATATCAAGAAGTAAAACTGGCCAGAGGTTTTCCTTATATGTATGTTGCAATGCTAGTTTTATAAAACAGTATGGCACATAATCTCGAGGACTTTGATGTGAGGAAATAAGAGATTGCAGAGCATAAATAAATGTAACAGCATGACCACAAGTGCGGTACAAAACCATAGACCGAGTAACAATACTAGAGGTATGCATGCCAGTGGGAGGAAATTTGCCTCAGCATAACATTGATTTATTTGAAGTTGTTGATATGCCTAACGGTTGGTATGAATTTGAAGGCCTCCAATAGCTGTAATATATTGTTTAAATATATAATTTATAATATAATACCAAATATCTACGGAGTAGTAAGTCTAGAATTGATAGTTCTTATTAGTTTTTTTAATGATATTTATATTACAATATCTAGATAAAATAAGACAATTAATTCTACTTAGTCAACTAAAAATTCATTGTAAAATATTTTCTCTTAATAAGAATATGTTCTCATTCTATCAATACTATTTTAACTAGATATGCTGATATGATGTAGCTTAAGATTATTCCACCCGAATATAATCAATAATCCTTTAAGCAAGAGGCATTTCATATAAGTCCGTGTTACCCAAAGGACGTTTCAAATGTTTCTCGTTGATGATAGTTGGCCGGCGGTGAAGCCTGCGTAACGCCCCTGCGTAACGCCTCAATATGACATCGCGCATCATTTGCAGCAGTGGGAGCAGCATGAGTGGTTGCACTACCCCTCGCAGACTAGAGTGTGGGTGGGGCGGAGCTTGGCAAGGCCTTCAGCTTAGTCAGGACTGTGTTAGGTAATGCCAAGACTTCAATTCATGTAAACTCACAAATGTTTGTTTCTGATGATGTGGCTGTGATCTGTCATAACACGCGTTTAGCAGGAGATAGGAGACAAGGAATGGAGAAATGGCAAGTTTCCTTCCATCTGAGGCTTCTGCTCTGTTACTGTATATTATTAATTGTCTCTGGAGTTAAATGCAAATTTAATATAATATACGTACGTGACTGCGGAGCATTAATTTTTGTGTGGTATTCCGCATACGGCTTAAGGCGACCCGTCTAAATTTTACTAACGTTAGCCCACAACCCTTGACGAAAAGTTACCACCCCTCACCACAAGTACAGTAAAGTAGGCATCCCTTCATTGTGATCCACCACCGCCACCTCGACCCCCATCGCCCAAGTGAATAGCCAGCATCACCAAGAAGAGGGCTTGGGCTGTGTCTATCTGGCCTTTCTCCGACCAGGCTTAGGCTGAGCGAGACACTTCGAAATCATCACCACAAAGCTCAAGCTTACATTGCCCCACCATGCCTCCTCCACCGCACGCAAAGCCGGAGAATGTCCTCAAGGTTAGTCTTCATTCCTATTGCCGCTTCACATGTGGTTCGGTTGTCCTGACGATACCTGAGGGTGTATAGCGAGCACAAGAACTCGTCGCAGTGGGCAAGGACCAGGCCGCTCTCGAACTCCTTCACGAACATGTGGCGTCTAAACGGTCCCGCAATGCTCCTATTGCTTCGCTGGAGCCAGTGATGATCCTTTTTGTGGAACTTTGTGTCAGTCTCAGGAAAGGAAAGCCGGCAAAAGATGGATTATATCAATACAAGAACATTGCACAGAACACTAGCGTTCAGACGATTGAGGTGCGGTGCCTTCATCTATGATGTGAAGCGTAAATACGAGTTTGGACTGATGTGGTGTTTTTGTGTGGAATAGGTCGTCCTCAAGAAGTTTATTGAACTTGCCGAGCAGAAGGTCACCGAGGCCCAAGAGAAGGCAGAGCAAATTACTCTCGAGACCATTGACGACTTGGAGGCTTCCGAGACACCCGAGTCTATCCTTTTGTCTACTGTATCCGGAGAACAGTCTAAGGATAGAACTGACCGTGTAGTTGTCACACCATGGCTTAAGTTCCTCTGGGAGACATATAGGACCGTCTTGGATATTCTACGGAATAATGCTCGATTGGAAGTCATGTACCAGAGCACCGCTCTACAGGCATTTCAATTCTGTTTGAAGTATGCCAGAAAGACTGAGTTCAGACGTTTGTGCGAGCTTCTCAGGACACACGTGCAAAATGCTACAAAGTATTCTACTCAGATGCATGCAATTAATTTGAACGACCCTGATACTCTCCAGCGTCATCTTGATACTAGGTTCCAGCAATTGAATGTTGCGGTTGAACTTGAGCTCTGGCAGGAGGCCTTCCGATCTGTCGAGGATATCCACACCTTGCTGAACCTTAGCAAGCGGCCACCGAAAGCAATCATGATGGCTAACTATTACGAGAAGCTCACTAGGATTTTCTTAGTCTCGGAGAATTACCTATTCCATGCTGCTGCTTGGAACAGGTATTACAATTTGCTTCGCCAAAGTGCTGCCGCAGTCGCAGCGGGTGTTTCTCCCAAAAGAGATGCTCCTGCAACAAGTGAAGCTGATGTGACCAGAGCTGCATCTTTTGTCTTGATGAGTGCTCTTGCTATTCCTGTCATTAGTACTACCAGATCTCGCGGGGCACTTCTTGACGTTGACGAAACCAAGAAGAACAAGAACACGAGGTTGACAAACCTTCTTGGAATGGGCAAAGCACCAACCCGTGCTGGACTGTTCAAAGATGCTCTGAGCAAAGGACTCCTCAAGCGTGCAAGGCCAGAAATCAGAGAGCTCTACGCTATCCTCGAGGTCGACTTCCATCCTCTCAGCATCTGCAAGAAGATTTCTCCCATTCTTACTCAAATAGCAGAAGACCCGGAAATGAAGAGATATATCCAGCCTTTACATCAGGTTATTTTAACTCGCTTATTCCAACAGCTCTCCCAAGTCTATGAGACTGTACAACTTGATTTTGTCATCAACCTTGCTTCTTTCCCCGCTCCATTCGAAGTATCACCATCGACAATTGAGAAGTTCATCATGAACGGTTGCAAGAAGGGAGATCTTCCGATTCGCATCGATCATGCCGCGGGTGTCCTCACGTTCGAATCTGACGTTTTCTCTTCCACTAAGTCCCTTCACCCTGGATCCGGAGCTGGTTCTGCTGAGAAAGAGGCCTCTGTCCAGAAGCTGCAAAGCACACCATCCGAGATTGTCCGCACACAACTTTCCAGGCTCGCGAAAGCTCTATACCTTACCTGTTCTCACGTCGACATATCATTCAATGCAGAGCGAGAAAGTGCTAAGGCGGCGGCACTTGCCAGAGCTGCAGCAGGCGCGGAGAAGGAACACCAAGACACATTGGCTAGGAGAACGGTCATCGAGAAGAAGAAAGAAGCTGCTGAAAATGCTCTTCTCAGGAAAGAGAAGGAGGAGGCGCACATCAGGCTTCTTCGACAACAAGAACAAACTGAGAGTGAGAACCGCCGCCTTAAGGAACAGGCAGCGCAACGCGAAGCTGCTAGGATCAAGGCAGAGCAAGACAGGATCCGAGAAGCCGAGTTGCTTAAACAGTTGGAGGAGCTTAAGAGTACAGGTAAACTAGATGTGGATGTTACCGATCTTCAGGACATGGACAGTAACCGTCTACGTGAAATAAAGTTACAGCAGCTTGATAAGGAGAAGCGGGAAATAGCTGAGAAGCTCAGAATTGTTGGAAAGAGAATTGATCATTTGGAGAGGGCTTTTAGAAGGGAGGAGGTCAAGATTCTGCACAAAGACTACGATGCACAGAAACAGTGTGACTTAGACGCCTACAACGAGAGAATACAGGCACTCCACGAAGCAGCCGAGAGAAAACATAAGGAGGATGTGGTTCTCAAGCAGAGACTCTCACGACTTGTGAGCAGTTATGAGAGATTCCGTGACGACGTTAGAGAGCGCCGCCACGAAGAATTCGAGGCAAGGAGGAAGGCTGCCGAGAAACAACTGCAACAAGAAATGGAGAACCGCAGGAAGCAAGTTCGGGAAGAGAGAGAACGAAAACGAAAGGAAGTAGAGGAATTGGAGAGAAAGCAGAGGGAAGAGGAGGAGAGGGCCCGAAAGCTGGATGAGGAGAAGGCTCGTAAGGAACAGGAGGACCGAGCGAGGATGCTCAAGGAGAAAGAGGAGCGAGAGGAGCAAAGAAGGTACTTAATATCAGTCTTGATATTTGTGATAATAAGCTGATATGTTTTGAAGAAAATTGGACGAGATTGCTGCCAAACAACGCCAACGCGAACAGGAAGCAGAAGAGCGCCGCAAGGAGCAAAAGTTGGCCACCGCTCGCACCCCTGTTGCAGCTCCTGTTGATGCTAGTGCCGAAGCCGGGGCTGCTTCGGTTCCACGCTGGCGACCTGCTGCTGGTATCAGTTGGCGTGAGAGGCAAGCTCTCAAGGCTCAAGGAGCTGCCAATGGCGACTCTGAACCATCTCCACCACCAGCCGCTCCTTCAGAGCGACCAAAGTTTAACCTTGCAAGGCCGAGTGCCGATCTTGAGCGTGAGCGTGAGAAGGTTCCAGAGAGGATGCCAGAGAGAGCTCCGGAAAGGGAGTTACCTGCCCGAACAAGCACTCCTGGGGAAGCTGAGGGATCAAAGCTATCGAGGTATATCCCACCTAGTCTAAGGCGCAGGCAGGAGGAGGAGGGCTCCCCGTCTACTACTCCACCACCTCCACCAGCGGCAGATGGTGAGAGTGTTGGTAAATACAGGCCTGGTGCGTTTAGAGGGCGCGGTGGAGGGGGTGCTGGTATGGGACAGGCTAGAAGGGAATAGCTGGGGCGGGATTGAATGTTTGCGTCCATGGCATCAGTTTCCTTGTGTCCTCTTTCACCTTATTTTTGTTTGTTCTTCTTCCGGTTGTTTCCATTCTCTCTTAACATCTAGGGTGGGTGTCATCTTTAAGGACCTGGGAAACGCTGCGATGATGGGAAAGTGAAAAATGTGACGAGGCGATGATAATTGGGCAATGTGGTTTGACTATATAGGATATTTTCTTTCTTCAACGTTTCTTTTTTTTACAAGCTGTCCCTGTGGGTGACTTATGGCCCTCTGTCCGCTCATTATCTTTTACTTTTCTCGAACTACCATTCTAACATTTGACCAAACTTCTCGAATTCCAAGCTCTGTATTAGTCATCTTGCTAGGGGTATTGTGCCTCGATTCAATCTGTACGTACTACATCTTTGTTACATTTATCGATTACTTCCACAATTGCCACAAACCGTTGCTTAAGTCACTGCCAGTAAAGAAATACACACCTGATGGGCACTATCTTTTTGTGTGGAGTGCCATCCCTTATGTCGAGGAGATGGTACTATGTGTGTGATATGATGCCATTCCCAGCATCATATAATTTCGGGCCTGTGTACAGCTTGTGAAACAACGTAGATCTAGAAATAACCTCAACACCAAACATATATACTATACCCCTCCCCCAAGGAAAAAAGAATGGCAGACATCGGTGACGGCTCACACTCCACAGCAATGGCTTCAGCTCCAGCTCCAGGCCCCCCCGGGGTTAGGTACCCGCATGTTACGATCCAGTACTGTACACAGTGTAAATGGATGTTGAGTACGAGACCTTCTCTACCCCTCTACTATCCGCACAACTACAGCTATACTGTAGATACAACTACAGAAGCTAACCTCAACTCTTTCTTTTCTTCTAGGAGCCGCATACGTAGGTTTCCCCCCCCCCCCCCCCCCCGCCCCCCCTTCGCCCCGCTTTACACTTTACCTTCTACCGTATCCTATACTTATCACTCGCTTCCCCTCCATAGTTCGCGCAAGAACTCCTCTCCACATTCTCCTCCACACCTCTTTCTCCCCCCTCCCCCCATGACTCAGCCCAACAATTCACCCTCCCCACAATCTCCCTTATCCCTTCCACGGGCGGCGCATTCACCATAACCCTGTACTACATGCCCTCCCCCACCGGCCACGACTACGACGCCCCGCACACCGTGGAGCAAAAAGTGCTCTGGGATAGGAAGACCGATGGGGGCTTCCCCGAGGCGAAGGAGCTGAAGAGGAGGGTGAGGGATGTGGTTGATCCAGGGAGGGGGCTGGGGCATGTAGATAGGGATTATGGAAAGAGGAAGGGGCCGCGGGAGGATGAGGGGAAGAAGGGTGGTCAAGAGAAGGGCGAGGAGGGAGAGAAGAAGAGGGAGGAGGAGGTAATGGGGAGGGAGGTGATGTGTATTGATTGTCTTTGAGTGTCCCCAACTACCTTATACTTGCAATAGGATAATGATGATATGCTAATTGTGGGATAAGAGATATCATTTATTTTAATTCCGCCAGAAATGTAGTAACAATTAGGTTAAAGATATCATCACTTAAGAAAAAAAAAAGAGGAACCTAAGCAAGTATTCCTCTCACACACATGCCTAACCAAAGAAATTGAAAATAAAAAAAAGCTATATGAATAATGCCTTCTCATATTATGCACAAGAAACAGGGAAAAAGAATTATCCCACACAAATAATCGCCCCAAGCCCCCCACATCCTAGTTTACACAACCTCTACCCAAATAAATCCGCCGCCTTATTCCTCCTCCCCTTCCTCCTCCCTCCTACCCCAGAAGCACTCCTCTCCGGTGCCTCAATTCTATTAAACAAATCCCCCCCTACCGCTCCCAACCCCACCCTCCTCCCCATCACCATCTTCTCCGCGAATAAATCATCTTCCGCGTTCGTACTCCCCATCCCTTTATTCACAACAGGGGTGCCGTCCGAGCCAACTCCACTATCGCTATGGTACCCCAATACCCCACTCGCTGAGTTGCCAGGGAGAGTGATTCTCGATGCTAGACCCCCGCGCTTCGACGGTGCTGGTGCTGCGCTTCCTAGTTTCTCCGGGAATAATTCCTTCCCGCCGCTCACCCTCACTGTTGAGGGTGGTGGTGAGGTAGATGCTAATCCCAGGATACTAATTCCCTTCTGAGAAGCTTTTTCCGGGAATAGTTCAATCCCTTTGACTGCTCTCGTAGGTATCCTTCCAACCATATCTAACCCATCAGCAACCCTCGATACTGTCTCCACAGGCGGATTGTAGAATCTATCTTCTCCATAATGCCCCATTAGCCCTTTCGGCTCTGACTTCGCCGTCTCTGGGAACAACTCAATGTTCTTGTCTCGATCTCTCCGCGGTGGGGGGGAGCGGGAGCGGGAACGTGATCGCCATCGTCGCCGGGGCTGGGGGGAGCGCTGCCGAGAGTGGTATCTTAGCCTTGTGGCACTGTGGGATCTGGATCGGGAGCGGCTTCTAGTTCGCCGGGGCCGCGGGCGGGAGGTGGATATAGGCTCGTCATCGTACATGTTGTCGTCGTACATAGCTGCATCTCCACTCCCGGCTATTCGCCGCTCATGTTCGCGGTGGTCGAACCGGCGGCGTTGGTAGTCCCCGTCGCCGTTGGGGGAGGGGTCAATGTTGTCTCGCCTTTGTTCTCGACGGCCTCGTCTTCTGTAGAAATAATAGGATTAACATACTCATTCTTCATTAACTAACATTTCGACTATGGGTTAAATATGAATTGTGTTGAAACGAACCGCTTCTCAAACTCCTCCCCACGGTCATACTCTGGATTAAAGAGATAAAACCGACTTCGCTCTCTCGCCCCCTTCTGCTTGACATCATCCACCCTTGCTATCCGTACCTCGAGTCTGGCGTTCGGATGGGAATCACATATCCTCGCGATGCGAATGAGTAGTAGATTTGCTTGCTGCGCGGGCGTAGGCTGCGTTACGGCCCCCAACATCGGCGGATTCGGTTCCGTCAGGAGGTTGAGTGCATTTTGGGCATGTGCGGCGGTGGGGAAGATTAGATTGCCTAAGCCATAAGTTGGAGTTGGGAGGAACATGGCTGTTAGCAGGTATTCCATCTAGACTTTGTCTCTCAGTGCACTTCGCCCATGATATTCCCTTCTCCAGGCACTCTCAAGCAACACCTCTAAACTTCCACACCCAAACTGGCCTCACTCTCCACTCTCCACTCGGCACTGACGGCGGTGACTTGCTTACAACTCGAATCATCAATCCACTGAACTCTAAGCAGCCCTCCCTCTTCCCCAACCCACTTTCTCGCCCACGCCTCAATATCCCCAGTAGCCATCGTATCTACCCCCTTCAAGTGCACCTTCTCCGCCACGAGCTGCACCGTATCGGTATCCATCCCCATCTCCATATCCCCGCCCGCATCAAACCCGATCGTCACCCCATCCGCATTTAACCCAGGGTAGTCGACGTTCTGCTGAGGCTGCTGCTGCTGCTGTTGTTGTAGTTGTTGCTGCTGCTCATACGCTAGTGCTTCATCTTCGTCCATCATATCCGTGTCGAAAGTAATCTGGACATCTTCCGCGAGGGACTGGGAGAGTGGAGCGAGGCTGCCATACCCGCTTGTGGTGTTACTAGCGAACATATTCGCTGTCATCGGTACTGGAAATAGGTGTATAGGTTCTGCTTGCTTGCTTGCTTCCTTGCTTGCTTTGTTTGCTTGCTTTGTTTGCTTGCTTCAGGCTTTTGGTCCTGAGAGGGAATTGGGATATGTAATCTGGCCGGGCTCACGCTTTATAGCTGATTAGATATTGCCCCCCCGGCACGACAAGGGTATAAAAGGTTTTTTTTTGTGGTTCTGCCTTCTGGAGGGAAGGCCGGCTTGCGTGGTGATAACTGGCAACTTTACCTGTTTCGAAGTACTGTACGTCACGTGCGACAAGATAATTTCTACATAACAAAAACAAAAGTTTCTTCTGTAGAACAAACAATGTGCAGCAGAGCCATTGAACAAACAAACAACGGCAATCAATGCTGAAGGCCAATCACATTATACCACCAAAAGAAAACAAGATTTGTTTCGGTTCCTGTCCATCTGCACTACGGTATGCAGCCCACAGTCTACCTCCTTCTCGAATACCTCTTATTCTCCATATCTACACTGTTTGCATGGCTCAATGCCCTACTCAACTTTTCTGCCACCACATACGAAGGTGACATCAATCCTGCTGCACGACTCGTAACATCCTCTCGTGCAAGTATCCGTGGTACCGGACTCTGGTAAGCCGAACCCAGCCGCCGAGGATCCTTCGCCTCCGCCGGTGGCTTCGGCCCTACTTCTGACCTTACAGTAGGTGCCTCCTGATCTATAGTTACAAACGAGGCGTCTGAGAAACTCTCTTGCTTGGTAAACGTTGAAAAACGAGAGTTGAACTGCTGTAGTCCAATTTGCTCCACAAAGAAGGGGTCTGGCAGTGGCCTGATGAGTTCAGACTTCCGCCTAGATAAAGGATGGTACTTTCCAGCAGTATCGTCTGGACCCATAATAATGCTCCTAGATGGTGCCCTTGGTGGGGACAAAGGAGAGTGGATAAAAGATGTAGTCTCCGCAACCGATGGGGAATCTTCTGGTGCAGTTGCTGTGCTCCATGAAGTGGGGGATAGGGAAAAACAATCAAGAGTGTCGATAGCACAATGCGCGTCGCCGCGTGTCTGGCCCATACTCTTCCGCAAGGCTTGATGATTGTGATTCACCCACCCGGTATCATCATAAATCCTCCTTCGGGGGGAACCCTTGTGGGGCAAAGTTTGGTATGCTCTCGTGCTAGGCAGTCTAGAGGACTCCCGAGCTCCAGAATTCTTGTCTTTTGTGCCAGCTCGCTCTACAGGTGGCTTCAGCACTATTGATGGAGTTACCGGGAGGAGGACTTGTGAACCTGTCTCGCCCCGTTTGCGCCTGGCCTCTATCCGGCGGTTCTGCCAACCTTTCCTTGCTGAAGACCGCCTGTGAAAAATAGAGCGTTCTGGCGGTATGGAGATGGAGTCTGAGATGGAAGGCGCTTGTGAGCTTCGAGCGAACTGTTGAGGTTCAATAAACTGCTGGGCTGGAGGTGCAAGAAAAGGGACCTTCGGTGGAGGGGGCGGAGGGTGCTCATAACAACCAAATGTGTTAAGCCCTGAACCAGCCGCATATTCTGACTTTCTTACTTTAACGATTTTTAGGGGTGGAGGTTCGGTGCTCTTGTTCGGCGTTCGAGGCACCGGTTGCTCTTCTGCAGTTTCTAGCCCCAGTAGAGGCAGTGGAAACAATACTGATTCATATCTCTCTATACCCGATAATGCTAAACCCGTCGACTTTGTATTTCTGAGCTCAGAATTCCTTGCTGACATCACCACAGAGTCTAAAGAATCGGGTCTATTCTGCTTCTGAAAAACCGCTACTGGTCTATCGATTGTCGATAGCATATCACCCAACCGTATGGGGGTTGCAAATGTATGACAGTTCCATTGCTTAACCTTCAATGATTTGGAATGGGAAGTTGTTGAAGTGGAAGTTACACTCCCTGCTCGCTTCGGACCTAAGCCCTGTTCGTTGTACTCGGGTCTTGTTGGTGTAGATGCCGTTTTATGAGTAACGTTTTGAACTGATTCCACAGCTGCCTCCGCTGGCTCTTGATGCTGCTGGCTGGGCTGGTCCTCGGAGTCCGGTTGCTTCGGAGGGTCTGTAAGCTGAACGGATGCGACATATCCGGTGCTACTTCCTTCTTTGGAGGCCTGTCCACTCCCTCCAGAGCCCTGAGAAACTCCATTCCCAGCAGCACCCCCACCAATTTGAAGCTGGTCAATGGCAGGTTCAGCCTGTGTGGCACGTGCAACTTTCTTTACTTGACCAAATGGACGTGAATGCCTGGGATCCGCTAATGACTGTGTTGACTTGGAAAACTCTCGGACTAGGTTTTTCACTTTCCCGTTGAGGTTGAAGGCAGGCTGACGAGTGATAACTGGAGGCTTGGGGACTGGACTTGTGTTTCTGTTGTTGAAGAACTGAATCAAAGCCTTCACGTCCATGGAGGGACGTGAATCAGCTGGCGTAGGTTGTGGTGGATCCAAGGGTGTAGGCAGTGAAGGGGATGAATAAGGGTCCAATGAACTCGATGGCTCGACAGGAGTGTTGAGACCATGGGAAGCCTCTTGCGAATGAATGGAAGTATGAGGCTGGTTTACGGCAGTGTTTTTCATGCCCATGATAACTCGAGGACAGGCCGAGGAGTAGATGTCATGATCTCTTCTATCGAAACCAGGAACCTAAACATATACAGTTAAATCAGATGAATCAAAGATTGAGTGCTAGATAGGCCTTTGGGGGGTGGTGGTGGTAATCTCTACCTATCTGGCATGCAGATGCACTTCTGGCACGAGCTTTGGGGTCTTCCGGGCAGTACTTGAAGTCGAAGCAAAGCAAAACATGCAATAGTGCTGAAAGCTAGCCAAAGTAAAGACCATCAGTCAGAAAGATGGAAACAAATTAGAAAGGAGGAAAGAGTTGATAGCAGTATGTACCGCAACAAGTACCCCGTACCTCAGTGCTTATATGAATGACCGACCAACAGACGTAGGTGGAGACACTTGACTTTAGCTAGAATGGGCCGCTCGAATCAGAATACCGGCAGCCCTAATATCGAGCAGGGCAGTGTAAATAACATTCAATAAAACAAAAACAGCTCCTGGACAGTGTTAATGGGAATGGTGACCGTAAGCAAGCTAAAATGATATAATATACGTTCTGATCCAAAGCAAACCGTGACCGTCCCAGAAATACACTCATGCACAGGTCATATGAATGCGGTGAATTTTCTCTTTTTTTTACAGGTTCTCCTATCCCAACCGTCTAAGCATACCCATATACCTATGATATAAACAAGTGAAATGTCGCTCAAGTAAACGTCTAAGCCTTAACCGCACTCTGGAGAGCTTCCAAGACCTGTTGCACAAAAAAAAGGTTAAATTACATCCTAGGCCCCCCCCAAAACACCTCTAGCGTAACATACCTCAATCTCAATCTTGGCTTCAGTAATGTCCTGCTCACTCCCGGAACCAGTGGCAATCTTCTGGGCCTCGGCGAGCTGACCCCTGATAGCCTCTGTACTGAAGCTGTCCAGGGTGTAGGCCTCACCAGCGTTGATGCTCAACTGGGAGTCTGGCTGTACGACAGCGAATCCACCAGAGACTAGGCAGGTACGTCAGCCTCCACGACCCTACCGACACATGCAGCAACCTGAGACGTACTGAAATATTGCTTGCTTCCACCAGACTCTTCGATGATGTCGATAACACCTGGTCGGAGCTGCTCGATGGAAGGGACGTGGTTGGCGAGGATACCCATGTCTCCAGACTCAGCAGGGATGTTGACTTGGACACTGTTCACAGATGAGGAGGAATTAGTCCCCGCGGTCAATCTTGTATCCTCCGATTTGGGGGACGGGGTGGGGGGGGTGGAGAGCCAGCTGGGGCGTCGAGTTGTTTATGGCGGGGTATAATGAGAGGGAGGAGGCGGCATTGCATACACGTCGGTGGTCTTGAAGACAGACTATATTGGCACCCATTTCCGTCAGCATTTGCCGCCTACTTCAAATGTATCCCAAATCCATCCACCAATTGACCTGTACCTGGTGAGGCAACGTCAAGGAGAGCCTAATCTTATCCGTTGGGCCAGCAGCGTCGGCGTAAGTCCTGACGGTCCTGGCAACTGGGGTACGAGCTCGGTGAGCCAAGCGGGAGGCAATTCGAAGGGCGTTCATGGTATGAGTGTGCGCTGGTGGGAGCAATTGACAGCGGGGTGAGGAAATTTGATGATGGGATGTCGTCGGTTGCGGTAGTTCGCCAATCGGAAGCAATTGCCAAGCACGGCGAATTCATAATCAATCGCGCGTCATGTGATGCCACGAAATATATTTAGGTCAACATGATAAGACTATGTAGTACTTTAACTTTATCATGGGAATATTGAGATATTGGCAGAAAATGACGCCGTGATCTAGCATAGGACATGGAACATGTTTTGGTGTGTAAGTCAATAATTGATCATTGTGGTATTGACATTCATATTATCTTGGTATATCACCACTATAAATCCTTCCCCAACATCACTGTGCAGAGCAAGAAAAAATGCATCATTGTCCCAGTAATATTTCCCCGTTCTCAATATTCCCAAACATGTGCCCCCAAGCCTGTAACAAATACAGATGTATCAAGAGAGTGGCCCATTCATGATCAATTTTTTGAATTCACGGAGAAAAGGAAACTCAAACCCGAAAAAAAAAGGAAAAAAAGGATGAAATTAAAATCGAGAAATTTACTTTTCAGGGACTAAACTCACTAGTCAGTACATGAAAATAGTATAGAGGTAGAGAGAATGTAACATACTCTCAATCTCCCCGGACTCGATGTCTTCGCTGACATCCTTGGGACTCCTCCCATCAACCTGGCACCCAACAGAGAAAGCAGTTCCCAAGATCTCCTTGACGGTTCCCTTAAGCTCACGGGCCATAGACTTAAACCTCATGGTACGGGCGATCTCGATAATCTCATCGAGAGGAATGGACTTGGTGTGCTTGATGTTCTTCTCCTTCTTGCGGTCTCGTGGGGGCTCCTTGAGGGCTTTTATGACTAAGGAAGAGGCAGATGGGACAACGGAGACTTGGGCTTGACGGTTCTGTATGGTGAGCCTGACAGTGACACGGAGACCTTTCTGTAATATCGGGCATATATTAGCAAACTGTGCCATTCCACTGTCAGTGCGAATTCGGGAAGCCATACCCAGTCACCAGTGGCCTTTGCAATATCTTCACCGACCTTCTTGGGAGATAACCCAAGAGGACCAATCTTTGGAGCCAAAGCGGAAGAAGCACCAATTTCACCACCAGTGGCACGGAGGTGGCTATATTATTGTGAATTGCATATTAGCATTCGTCAAATCCACTGAGACCCTTCTAAGCAATATCCCCCAGTTTTTCCCTGTCCACTTCAATCTCAATCTCCTCAACCGTCACTCAAAAGGAAATAAGGAGCAAGTGATAAACATACATGACCTTCACTTCATTGGGATCGAATTTTGGAGCTGTATTCGAAGTAAATCCAACCCAGTCAGCGACAACATATCCCCACACCTATTTTGATGAGGGTCCACGTACGCATGACTATATATGGTCCGGTATTACTTGTTGGCTTGTGTTGAGTTGGTGGTTGTCGGTGAGTTGCGGATCAAGTATGTTACTTCTTCCCAATAGCTCCAGCCAAGACAGTCGCAGTCTGGGAATAGTGGAGTATAGGTTTTGGCCCTACACCAAGGATACAAGTATGTCACGTGGTACCGGAATCAAGGATCAATATGATAAATGCACCGATAGTTCTTCTGGAAAGTCAGGAGCTAGCAGCGGGTAAGAAAGTATATAATAAGTTCAAATATGAAGTTAATCATTAGACACCCATCAGAACACTCTCCCCGCTATACAAAGCGATCTCCCTGCTCCACCACACCCCAACAGGGTCTTCACCAATTCCCTCTGCGTCACCGGCAGTGCCATACTCTGATCATCCTGCCTCACCTCTGCCGCATCCAATTCTGGTTGTCTCCCCACATCTCCCGTGAGAGTTTTATACACCCTCAAATGCCCCATAGATATCGTATACAGTCTAAAATTCCTCCAATACAACCCATCATCTTTATCCCTCAGATACGTCATAAGGTAATTCATTTGCCTCTGAATCTCGCCCCTGACCTGCTTCCATAAATCATTGTCCTCATAACCAAACCGCATGCCCCAAACAACAAGCCCCTCCACGAGGAGATGCACGAAGAAGTTGTTGTCCCACCAGTATCGTTGTTGCAGATTTGGTACTGTCTTGTCATAGAGTCCTTTTGTTCTGTCGATGGATAATATGACTAGAGAATTTGCTCGTAGACGAACGGTGGGGGCCCAAGGATCCCCTGGGAGAAGGAGATCATATAATAGAACAAGAGCAGTAATTGTGTGACCAGTATTATATCTGCGTATGCAACGTGTCAGTATTCAAATATTATGCAGCGAAGCAACGCCCCAAAACTCACGTATAAGTAGGACGCTCAATCACCCAAGGTCCACCTTTCTGCTTCTGCACCAGACCGTCCAAAACCAACCCATCCCCATTCCCCACAACAAGCTTCTCCCACACCCAATCCACACACTTTCTACCCCAATCAACCAACCCCCTGACTTGTTTATCCGTATTAGAGACACCCCCATCTCTCAAAACACTCGCCAACTCCAACACCGCCACCGCGGTCAACGAAGTTGAGCAAGCATTCCTGTTCGTCCATGGCGGTCCATCTGCCGAAACATGCCATCTAATACCCCCCCCATTCGTCTTGTCCCACCCCGTTAAACAAAAATCCACCACCTGGGACGCCCGCTCAATATATGATCGATACGGAAGTCCAACGGGAGGCGGAAGTAACCGATGTGCTAGGAGAAGAAGAATTGCTATTTGTGCATTATCGTCCATGTATATATCTCCATTTCCTTTGAAATATATCCAGGCACAATACGCGCCATAGTCTGGAGACCAATGCTGTTCCATCTCGAAAAGAGCTTCTTGGATTTCGGCCCGGAACATCCCTGGGGCGGATTTCTCTGCTTCGAGGATTGCTTCAAGGCCGATGAGCTATGAAAACTTAGTACGTTTTGCACCTATGCTTGAGGGGGAGAAAACTTACATATGCCCAAACAGTATACCCATTCCAAGCCCCAATCTAAATAAATCCAAAGTTTGCATTAGTCTTCAAACCTCATCGACGTACTTCATCTCCACTTTCCCAGGGCCATCTCACCGTCTCAGCAGTCTTCCCCTGCGTCCTAAAATGTTTATATTCCGGGCTCCAAAACTGCCTCCATATCCGCCGCGCCACTGCTATCCCCTCCTGTGTATATATGCTCATTGTAGCACTACCCACTGACTCCTCCTCCAGAGCCGAATAATTTTCTGAATCTGACTCTTCAGGGGTGAATATTATACCCTGCACATCTTCATCGTCATCACCATCAACGATATCAGAGTTCCCGTTGATATTCGTCTTCTCCTCGTCATTCTCTACCAGGCCCCACCGAAAGCGCTCGACCAACGCCTCAGCAACTGCTTCACCACGAAATTTTGACCTGGGTATCATTGTAGAATAGATTAGATGGAGCATGCTCTTTCTTCCTCGAGCTTTGTCCCGCACGCTTGCTTTTAACGATATCCACACCCTTGACCATAGCGCTCGCATGCGGCCCTGCAGGCCCACCAGAATACGACATGGTGCCGGTCACTATTTACCACAGGATAGAGCTCCGAATTGGACATGATCATGAGTGAGTGTGCGAGACCTGGTGCGTTTGCCGAATGTAGGATCTATGAATCCTGGTTGGCTGCCACTCCTAATACCGTCAGGGTTTAAGGGTCCACTTCCGTGGTGGCCTACAGAAGATCACAGGGGGGGTATTCTGAGACTAGGTACTGGGGATTGGGCGATGGGGTTCAGGTGGGCATGTCTACCTATTCAAAATCCAAAATCCCTCAGTGGTTATTTTCAGGTGCCTACAGAGGATTATGGGACGGCTGTTAGTGCTGAGATGGGGTTCAGGTTAGTCTGGTTTAGCCTATATTTTCAGAATCCTTCGTGCTAGTTTCAGGTGCTTAAAGATCACGGGACCGGTATCCCGAGACCGGGTACTGGGGTAGGGGTACCCCATGTGGTGCATTATTGCATTCGATTTAGTGAGTATTGTCCGCATTTCGTGCTATCCGTAGATTCAACCAAAGAAAATGTAAAAAAGTAATGCACAAGCCCATGTTAAGCCCCAAACCCAAAGCACCTTAAGCAGCAAAATAAAGTAAAACGAGTGGGGGACTGAGGCCAGGCAGAGGACAGACCAAATCACAACATTAAGGGCTTTAAAAAATGACTGGTGAATTTCTTATGTCCCCCACCTGTTGGAATGATAGTCCCTTCGGTACTGATTCCCGCTTTGGCGGCTTAACTTCAATTCCTGCTAGCGAGATTTGCATGCGCATGAGCCGCAGCCTGGCTACACGCTCATAGTGTTGTGCCATCAAGAGGGTTTTGTTGTGGACGGAGCTCCGGGGGTTTGTTTCTTTGGATACCACGAGCTACATAAACAAAGTCAGTGACGCGGTCAAATTGCCCATAAGGGAAACGAGGTAGTGTGCGTACCCTGTTCTGCGTATCAATCCTCGCTTCTAATTTCCCTAACTCAATCATGTGCACCAACTCCCTCTCCATCTCCTTCTCCCTCGTCCCAAATGCTTCACTCATCGCACTCAAAGTAACCGTGCTAAATGGTACAAAATACTGCACGATACTCTTACTCCTAACAAGGTCATATATCACTTCAACATGTCTCTGGAGGTGTATATCCAGGAGATAGTCGTTTCTGTAGGTCTGCAGAATACTTAGACAAGCATTATATTTTGCACTGTAGAAGAAAGTGATTGCCCGGCGAATATGTGGTTCCAGCTCCAAGAAATTTCGAAACACGTTGTTTTCCAACACCTCGGACTTCAACTGTGGGCGGTTCATAGAAGCTAATGCACAAAGGCCGCCATAAATCGCAACGTCATTGGAGCTGATAACCTCATTCCATGAATTACCCAGTGTATTGGGGCATTCCAAGAAAGTCTTTGCTGCGTCTTTGAAGTTCCCCGTAGCAAGGTGGCTCAGCCCAGTTGCAACAGCTAATTTTGGAGCAAGGTCCGCTTCTTCTTCCGGGGTACGGAGCAGGTTTCGGATTTTCATAATGTGCGACTGAACTGACATGTAGTTCCCTTGCTCAATGCAGACTTTGATGATTTGGAGGGACATATCAAGAATGTGTTTCGGAGCGGTACAAAAGTCGCGCATGCGAGAGTATGACTTGAAAGCAGAGGAGAGATCACCGGATGCGTAATAGTGGTTTCCGAGGTCTTCGTGGCCCATCTAAATAATTCACCGGCAAACCATCTTTAAGCCTCAGCTCAAGGAGAGCTAGAAAGTTATGGACAGTACATACCCGAATGCTTTCTTTGATCAAGTTGTGCTTGTAGCTCTTGAGCTGAGCCTCATACTTCTCAGTTTCCGAGGCTACTTTCCTCAACACTCTGTCCACCCATTCCTCGTCTGTCCGGGAATCCGGGTCGCTAGGGTCTATAGAGGCAAGTGTCGCAACAGCTTGTTTATATCGCGGGACATCGGAGGACTTTTTCAGCAAGTTTACTGCGAGTTTGAGTGCTTCGACTGCGAGGGGTTGGCATGTATCTCCAATCAGGAGTAGACGGTCTACTTGTGTTCGGCCTGATGACAGGTTAGGACCTTCGACAGCTAGGGGCAAATGCGATGGACAAGGAGCTTGAGGCAAAGAAGTACCAGCGTAGTTGGAGATATACCCTTCTAGGTCAAACTTGGGAGGCTCTGTCGGCCACACCGTATGTTAGTTTGAGCTCATCGGTGTGAGGTTTCATGAACACACCTGTGACAACAACCTCTCCTCTCTTCAGCTTCTCCTCCCAGTGGTTGAGTGCCTGGTCATCCATTGTAGCGTGTTGTGTTTATTTTACACTGGCCGCGGTGTTTGGAGTTGGCAAGAGCTGCTCGTATCTTGATATTGAACTCCCGGCATGGTATGCCGGTTACACGGCGCCTCATGTGGCAACGGGTCCAGCCACCAGTCAGTCACGGTAACGGAACCAGTCACACCCCCCTATTTACAAAAGACCCGTTTATATAAAATGTTATCGTTCTTTTGCAAAGGTTTAGTGCAACGGCGCAGATTCTCAAGTTTACAGTGGCCTTTGATCAAGCTGTTAGTGAACTATTTTGCTTTGTATGCTTTGCAATACGATATCAATGATCATTCCCTCTTGTTGCATATAATTAAATTTACATTTCAAATGCTACAAGCATATTGGATAGACTATCATATACTATATATACATAAGTAGTGGTTACCCTGATGCCGCAAGGCGAGACTCAACGTCAGAACACGAGACTTCTCTTCCCCTTATCTCGCTTCCATCCAATTACTATCCAGCCCAGTACTAGTCATACAAGCCAGATTATACTGATCCTTCGAACCTCCTACTCCGCCATGTCCAAATGTTCATGGAAAGTCCAGTATCTATATATACTTACATACACCAGATGAGACGCGGAGACCAAGTATGGGTCTAGTCTGGTTGGTCAATTTAAAGCAACGTGGGGATCACTTATTACAATCTCAAAGCACTTAAGCGTTAGTTGGTAGTTCTTACAATTAGATAGAGAGAGAAACCTAATGCCTTAGAATGTTATATACATCCAAGGGAAAACAATGATCGATCGTGGAGGACTCGAATACCTCAGCAGCCCGAAGTATGGAGTCTATCCTGTAGGGCTCTGATGTAAACCGAGACCCAAAATTAATATTAATTAAAACTTATACATAGGGTTTTAGTATAAGAAGCCACCCAGGTGTGATGATACAAACTCATGAAGATACTATTCAACCTGCAATATTCACAAATGTAAGAATCCCCCCTCCTTTACAACTTGGCCTTTGCCTCTCCTCCCCACAGTCCATACTCTCCACTCCCCATTCCCTGCCTAACCTCCACATCGACCCCTTTTCCCCCCACAATCACCTCCTGACAATCATCACTCTCTACCCCATTCTCATGTACCAACACCACAAACACCACCTCCCTCTCCCCCAGAACAACCATCGGCGCATGCCACGTTCCAGCGCCATACGTGACCCCCTGATTACCATGTGCTACAAAGGCCCTCAACCCCTGCAAATCCGGTGGCCCGCCCGGCTTGGACAATGTAGGCGCAACTATCACCAGGAACTTCGACGGGCTAGGACTCTCCCTCGTTGGCGCAGGGAGGCCTAGTGGGATAAACGACTGCGTGGTATACGGATGTCGCTCGAGAATCTTGACTTTAAAGATCCCGCTGGAGACATCATCTGCCGCGACGGCATCTAGAGGGAGGAGACTCCTGGGCTTGCAGAGGAAGAGGTTGACGTTTGCGGCAGCGCGGGGCGCAGTGATGGGGTAGGTATCTGTGAAGGGGGTGATGCAGGTGTGTTTCTGCGCGGTGCCTTGATTTACAGTGGCGGATGCCGTTCCGGGGACTTGGATGACGGTGCCGAAGGGGCCGAAGTCGGATGGGGTGAGTGGAGCAGCACAGACGGTGATGGTGCGTGGAGGGTAGATGGTTGGGGGAGACATGGTGGGGGGGTAGTCGGGAATGGGGTTTGGTTTCTGCCAGGACATGTGTAGAATTAGAGAAGGCACTTCTGATTGAGGAAGGTGGAAGATAGAGCTATCAAGCACTGAGACACCAAGGGAGATAGATGCGTTCTGATCTCAAGGTCGACGTTGGATTACAGATGACGCATGTCGAATGTCGAATGTACTTTACAGTACGGAGTATGTACTGCACAATGCCAGAAAGTATCCGTGTTGCATTAAAAGAGGTGAATAAATGAGGGCACAGCGCTATTCTGCATAGTTGACCTGTGCCTAATCCGATGTAACTGTGTATATTACCATCCAAGTTGGTTCTTGTCGCATGGAACAGCCTTCCGGCCAGGCTATTTCAGATAGCTGGACAGCAGATTGGGGGGAAGTGTGATGTGGAGCAATCGGTCTTTATATACTCGAAAAAACCGAAAAAACCGTTGCGATGCAATAGCACCCTGTAGGTACGGTGTTGTAACAAAATCGATGCGGATTCAGCCTGATCGATGTACTATAGCTAAGCGACATTGCAAGACATAATCCCTTGGGTCCTCGAAACGAACCGACGCAAAGCAAAAAATCAAAGGGACAAGACTGCTGGACTGATGTATCCTTTATATCAAATCCATATCGAGGTTGCCACTATACGATGCCATCGAAAGTTGCTTTCTAAACACTAGTTTCCCAACTGGAACCAAGTTACTTTAGACCCGGGCATCTCACGGAAAGAGGTCCAATCTCACATGAGGCCGCCGGGTCGTAACTGCAGCTTCCTACGAAGGTTCATATTGCTACAGTGATATCCTCACTATTTCAGTGTCATGTGAAAAGACACACGACTCTGCAGGACGTGAGTTTCAACAACAGGGCTGCTCTCAAATACCGTCATATGACAAATAACAGAAATTATATGCCGGAGAGAAACGACTGCTCGCTGAATATCACTCAGTATTGATGAAGGACACGTGGGAGGCGTTTTTGGAATGAAGCGTATTGCAGCCGCAAGGACCATTCCTTCAGTAAATAACAGCCACATTCTTCCTATTGGAATACAAAAAGTAAGGGGGTTCGCAACCCGCTATTTGTGCCACTTTGCTGGCTGGTAGCCACCCTAACAGCCGCTCCGTAAATTCATTACTTGTGTGTCTGTTCTGGAGCTGTACATGTAAAGTATCACAAACTGCATGAAAAATGATGTATGCAATGCATATGTCAAACAAGTTGGTGAATTCTATCACATTAACTTAACATATCAGAAAATGAAACTACCAAAATAGTTTGTATGAGATCGGAAAAAACACCATAGTAGCCATATCCAATCCCATGCTCCGGAAATGCCCGATAGTTGTCAATAAATGTATCACATAAATACGATGATCCTGTGTACCCTGAAAATCAAAACCCCGCCCAAAGCTATTGTAGTCGAATATCGCCACCCTCTCCATCTACCCATCTCTTCCACGCCAGCTCATATGCGGTTTCAAGATCTTGCACCCACCTCTTGGTATCAAAAAGGGGACTCGTCCACCTCCCCTCAAAAAGGACTTTCCTAATATCTATCAACTCCCCTATGGCAATTCCATTACTGCCCCGCTCATATTTCAGCCCACTTGCCAGATTGACTGCCCTTCGTTCGTAGTCTTCTTCACTCTCGGCAATTAGTTTATCTGAAATCCTCTTGCCTTCTGTCGTCGGTGGAACAGCAGCCCTGACAATGGATGCTGCAATTCTAGAGCACATTTTATATTTATGCCTTGGAAGTGTCAGAAGCGGTGTGCCTGACCATGTAACGTCTGCAGCAGTTGTGTGCGCATTACACTCCGGGGTATCAAGGAATATATCGCAAACGCGAGCCCGAGCAATGTGCTGCTGTTTTGGTGCAACGTCCGTGAATATAATACGCCTGGCGACTTCGACTCCAGCCCATTTCTCCGCAAGCTCACGGAGGTTCTTCTCTCCCAAATCTGGAAATCTTAGCAGCCACAGGCGAGCATTGGGAACCTTTGCAATTATGCGTAACCATGTGCGGAACGTCGTTGGTTCAATCTAAATTAAACAGGTCAGTATATGTTATGCACTGCAACACAAATTCTAATTCCAAACCTTGTAGAGTTGATTGAAATTCCCAAGGATGACAGAATCATCTGGTAAGTCCGGAAAAAGCTCTTTCCTCATTTTCCACCGCCTTTGTAGTTCCGCATCCCAAGAGAGCCTCGGCCCCTTGGCATCCGGAGCGCTCTGTCGGTGATCACAACAGAAAAAAGAATACTTCGTAAACACAATATTCTCACAATATACCCAGTCCCCATCATCGCCATCTTCGTGTCCGCCGTCTTCAAGGTCAACATTTCGCCTCCATGGCCGCACAGTATCAGGGGGCACGGCAGTATCGTCTGCAAGCAGATAATCGCACCAATCGGCACCAAGAGACCCTGCGAAGCCCATAAAGCTCATTTGAATTGGCGCTGGTCTTGCAGCAAAAATCTCATTCTTTGCTCCACGGGTGAATCCATTTAAGTTGACTAGAATATGAATTCCATCCTTGATAATTTGATTGATAAGCCGGTCAGGGCCCCAACAACTGGTATCATAGAAGCGTGGAGCCTCACGCTCGATCTGGAGCCGATGTGGCGAGTTATCACTAGGCGTTGTTGCATAACAATGGGCTTTTACGCGAGATGGATCGTGCATTCCAAAAACAGACTGCATGAGATGAGCTAACGGATGGTTATTGAAATCCGATGAAATATATCCAACATTGAGGTGAGGGGATGGTGGGGCCGGTGGTGGATATATATGTGCAGATAGCCATGGCGCTCGCATAGTTGAGCAAGAAATACGTGCTCCATTCCGCTGGGAAATCATTCGCACCTGTCAAATATCAGCAGCTGGGACGACAACGCATGGCGAATCTCTCACCTGTTTGGCAGAAAGTGGGCAGGTAAAGGTGTGAAACGGAAGAACCGTGGGTGCACTTGGAATGGACAAGCAAGCTGGTAAAGTCGGTCGTAAATAGGATTCCAATGGTCGTTGTACCTGTCTGATATACTTCTCTCGATACCACCTCCAACCAGCTCTTCTGACAGCGCGCTCAATGAGTCTCACCACCTTCGCACCCTCATTTTTCTTTCCAGCCCAGCCTACAACCATTTGCCGTAAAGCCTCTCTCCGCTCTTGAGGCCATTCACCCCCCACCGCGGTTTCCACCTCCCGTAAAAGAGTATCTAGCACGTTCCCTATTAGTATACCTTTCCCCCAATGTTCCCCTTCTTCAAGTTGCTTCTCCACTATGCTTACAACCCTCCCCATCCAACCTCGGCTGACAGCACCAGTAGCTTTCGCATCAAATAAAGACCCATCATCATTGACATGCCACCGATCTAAGGCTCCTCCGCTCTTTACCACACCGCCTCGCCCCTTCCAATCGCAGACACTGTTCAACGCATTTGCAAGCCCACAAACCGCCTCGGCGAAATTGGGACTGACAGCAACAGCCCTCCTGTAGTACTTTATGGCTTCCTTCGTTCTGCCTTGATCTTTGACAGCATTTGCCAGATTCGCCAATGCAATGTCAAATGTGCCATCACAAAGGACCGCTTGCTCATACATTCTAATTGCCATTGGGAGATTGTTAATATCCTTCAATAAACTCCCTAAATTGGTATACAAATGTGCATGCCGAGGATCTAGCATCAAGCCATACTGGTAATATAAGAGTGCCAGGCCAACTCCAGACCCAAGTGTATACGCAGGAAGAAAACTCGCTTCCGAGATGCTTGAGACAGGCGAGGTCTGTTGCACACTAGCCAAAAGAATGCCAACATTATTAGCAGTTGATGGACTAGGGTGCAAAGACAGCGACAGATAGTATAGGGCGAGAATATCCTTTACTCCAGCGGAGACCAAACCGCTACCTCCAGCACTAGATGACATACCATCTTGAAAGATTTTCGCGAGTGAAAGAAGGGAGTTGCTCGTCGTAGAAATAGCTATCCTCATAGCAGAACCTGATGGCAATTCCCGCAGACCGGGAAGCTCCCCATTGGGCGGGAAAACCAACTGTGCTGTTTTAAGCGCCTTTTCGGGAGTCAGTAAGACTGATTGTATCGCCCTCTCTCCCAAGCGGAGGCCGTCCGTGACTGAAGCAAGCATATCAAGAATCCTTTGTATGAGCCCCTTGATTCCATGCTTCTCTCTACCCGCTCCGATTAATACAGCATCCTCGAAGGCCTTAGCAGCACCTGTGTTGTCTCCAAGGGTATAAAGCATGTTTCCCTTTGCGTGTATAAGCCCCAATAACCTCCCATTATCGGCACCAGAAATAACGTATTCAGGTTGCCCACTTAGGGGTGGAATAGGGGTGGTTGGGGCTTCATCGTCCTCATAATAATCGAACTTTATTTCGGGAGATGAAGTTTGACTCACTGAAGCCCGTGAGCATTCACTTGAGCTTGAGCAAACGCTCATATCACAGCCATCGAGTTGTAAAGCACTCCTTCTTTTCACCGAGCGCTCTACGAACTCTATGAGTGCCACTGCGTCCCTGCCACGCTGTTCTCCACATAGAAGACCCACCAGATGTTCTACAGCTTCGAAATAATTCGGTCTGGCTTTAACGGCTCTTAACCAATATTCCTCTGCTTCTGTACGTCGACCGAGTGCTAAGAGGGTGGCTCCTAGATTTGATAATGCCTCCACGTGCCTGATTCATAACATCAGTATTGGCAACAGGAGGCGAGATATAAGCGAACTTACAGAGGGTCCACCTCAATTATTTTTAGATACCATCCCAAAGCCCTGTTCAGGTCACTCAACGCCTGTGAATTGTCAGTGTCAGTGTGTATAAGACAGGCACTGTGAATCCTCGTACATAAGCAATGCAACCGCCTAATAACATCCCATCTAGCCACCTCCAACCACTCTCTGCGCACAGTTGTTGTAACGTATCCAGTGCGTGGTATGCAGCTATCTTTGCAGCTGCCGGATTCACCAAACCCCCGGTACCGCCTATAATCTGACCGAATCCATTCGTACCTAGGCTAGGAGTAACCCTCGCATTGGACATAGGAGTAAGTACGTTTACTTGAGAGCTAATATCTCCATTCCTACTCAGAATGTGTCCATATGGTGCCCCATCAAATTGACTGTTCAACTGATACGTAGCCGTCCCAAGTTGAATGTCACCTTCAGGAAATTCATTCTCTTGAGAACCACTGTTATCCACCGGGGTCACAGAGCCACTACTATTACACCGCAGTGGGGAGTATCCAGGTGCTGTATTTCTTCTCGGCCTTCGAGTATGAGAACTCGAGGTTTGGATCTCTGGGGCAGTGTCAATTCGCCGCTTTTTCCGACGATCAAAGTTGTCCTCTGTGGGATCATTTGCTTGAGGAGTAGGAGAAGTGCAATTGGGTGGGGCTTCTGCGGTAGTGAGCTGCTGTTTGCGTAGACCGTGTTGATAGGTGGCTAAAGAAGTACTAGTGTCTGCTTGTGCTAATGGTCGGACTGGAGGTCGAGACAATAATTGGGTTCCTGCTTGCGACACTTGGTGAACCTGTGTCGATTGCACAAGGTCCGCATAAACCCCATGTGCCCAAGACAAGACCCTACTACGATTAGGAAGAATGTTATGAATATAATTAGCCACAACTGGTGCTCCACCATTCGTATCATCAAAACCATGAGTATGGTGTATTGGGTCTGCTACAAATGGCTGGTATGGAGCAATGGGGTAAGGGGAAGTCACTGGAGCATTTATTGCCTGTGGGGTTTGTGCTTGTCCAGAATTTCCCCTGTACTGTTGGGTCCAGCTTGGAATGTGACCAATGAAAGAAGGGATCTCGCGAAAATTTGAAGGAGTAATTGGTGTATTTATTTGATAGGCCGAGTTATTCAGCTGTTGGGGCCTGGGATTATATCCGTCCAGCGGATACAAAATCCCATTGTCAGTCATATACCACCCTCCCGTTGCGGTCACAGGAACCCCCATTCCAGCTCCTTCAACCGCAAAGCCGTCCCTCATGACAGCTGACTGGATAGAAAATGAAGGCTGTTGAGTCTGCCGATTGGGACTGAATGTAGGAGTGAAAGGGCCATGGTTATATATTGGTTCAACCTGTCGTGACACTGCCTGAAGCTCTGGCTGGGCGGCTAGAACTGAAAAATCCTGCTCGTTTTCACTCACAGTAGGGTTGACACCTGAATTTGTCCACAAACTAGGATTTGAATTTGCCCAAGATTCCGAACGGCTGTAGTAATTGCCTGAAGCTGGCTGAATTGAAACCGGTAGAGCTGGTTGTTGTACGCCTTGAAAGCTGCCAGCTTGTTTCTGGGGGTCATGCACCTGTCCGTTTCGCATCCCTAATGACAAGGGCAAAAGGATATGCTTCGTAGGCCTCCTAGGCCATTCCATTAGTGCTCCATCGTAAGCATCAGGTAATGTCCCAGCAGGTGTCTTTCGCCTTAACAGATCCTCCTGTGATGCCCCTTGCTGGACCGGCGGTGGAACTTGGGGAGCTGAACCATGGGCTCGATACGGGGTGTAGAGATTTAATATAGGTGTATGGTTTCGAAAGACTGGTCGGCGTGGCTGTAAGATATATGATGTTGGTCCATGGTTCAATATTTGCTGAGCCTCCAGATACGTAGCTAGGCGCTGCTGCTCTGAAGGTTGTGGTGGCCGCAAGCGTGGGCTTGGTAGCATTGCTGTAGCTTTCTGGGCCCAAGGCACGGAGGCACGATAGTTAGAAAACACGTAGTTAAGGAGAGACTTGATATTGAAGTCCTCAAACGATTCCGCGATGGCTCCCAAAAGGCGTGCATAGGCGTGTGCACAACTAGGTGAGGTCGAGCATCCAGTTTCTTGTCCCACACCCGTCCCGTTGAGGCTCCAAAAGCATCCAACCAGTTCCCGACCTTCCACGCTGCACTGTGCTGTAGCTTTGCTCTGTTGTGGTATCTAAGTATTTAAGAGAATGAAGATTGATTCTAGAAAAAAACAGGAGAGGTCAAGCTGGTTGGGCTTCTGTTGGGTGCAACGCAAAAAGGATGGGTTCCACTAGCATGCATACCTTACTTAGACAGCCTGCTTGGAAGAATCAGCAGCAGATCTTTCCCGACTTGACGCACACCTCTGTTAGTGAGCAGGGCGGCGCCGGCGTACGTTCAAGGAAAATGACGAGAAGTAGGATAGCCCGTCCGTATCTCTTCCTGCCGGCTCTTGAGCAACTAATACACCGGGTAGGTATGTACCGGTATACCGTATGTACGCAGGTTAATCAGTCAAGCAAGCTGGCGGATAGTTGGTGTGACCGTCGAAATCAGAAATCAGCGTGCATGTGCCTGACTTCGAGAATGCAATGTATGTGTGAATGTGTGAATGGGGGGTACCTGTATCGCAGGCTGTGAGCGGAGGGCAATTCAAAGCTGATGTGACGCTGGTTGCATCCTCGGGGATTGTCCTCGCAAGACATGGGCTGATTGTGTTCAGGGTGCAGAGCTGGGAGGGGAGATTAGCGCGCGGCGCGATAACTTGGCCGCAGCTAATGGCGTTGGAGATGTTAGTCTGTGGTGGAGAAGGTTCCTCCGTTTCCCTGGGTTGGAGATCAAACAACAACCCAGATTGCCATGTGCCATGCAACTTTAATTCGCAACTGGGTACTGTACACCTCATTAAATTGCTTCCACATATACATGTAGAGTAGGGCGAGGCAGGGGCGATTACACCCTCTGGCCCGCAGAGCCCGAGCTTGGATTTCAAAGATTCTGGGGAAGGCTCCATTCTGTTGTGTGCGACTTCATTCTTGCGCCTGTTATTTTGTGAATTGTAGCCTCCACCCCCTCCTAAACACTGTTCTCTTGCTTCCTTTTCCCGCAGTTTTTGGAATGTTACTTACTCCCCTGAGCCATTCCCCGTCGTCCTGCATTTAATGTTCCTAATTTAAGGTTACTCTGCTGAGTCCTTATACCGAATATTCCACGCCTTATATGAATTTTGCAGGAGGGGTCCTTACTGGATGAAGAGGCACCATAATCTCTGAGCCCTACCCTACTAGGCGTGATGGACCCGGCTTAGTCCCCCTCAGGTGTCTGCTCGATGAAGTTACATATAAGAAAGATTGCAAAACCTCTACATGTTGGCCTTTGTGCTACATTGCAGACAAATTTAAGAATCCTTCTAAGACAATTGTCACAAGTACTCTTGATACCTAGCATGAGAGCGATTACATCCAGGAAGTATCATGCCAAATAAGCTGTCCGGGCAATTTTGATTGGGTCGTGCAAGGGTAATGAGGGTATTGAACACCATTAGAATTAGTATGTACTTCTATATCTGAGAAAGGTACTACTAGAAACGGAAAGCCTGTGTCCTCCTGGAGGTTCTCTTTCGTTTCCCAGGTGAGCCCCGAGAGCTTAAGGACATTGCTGTTTTGAGCTACCGGCACATACCTCAGCAGATGAAGGCTACTCTCACCATTTCCCTACTCTTGGAGCATCTTATTTCACGAGCTTTCTTCGTTGTGGATATGGGCTACAACCCCAGTAGTATGTGGGCGCATCGACCAGAGCCTACATGCAATCTTTGAGGGACAAATCACGAAATGTAGAGTATATCTAGATCTAGATATACCTATGGCGGCAACGGATAGGTACGGTAAAAGGAAATATGTGAGATATAAACCAATGATCCACTTTCACCATATCTCAACTACTTAGGTACAGTCCCTCGAAAACACACCAAAAGTGCCCTTCGTAAACACCTGCATAATTACACTCACCTTATGAATTCACAAGCGGCTTTTTGGATAGAGTTTGAGCTTAATATGAAGTTTCCAAATCCAAATTTATAGGCCTATAGAAGTTCTTCAGCTGCCCTGGTGGGTTTTTTAAAAGTCCTCGGAGATTGACAACTTGTGAAATAACGCTATTCCTCATACGATTTAGCGCAATTTCTGCGATTTTGGAATTGGCTTCAGTTCTGTCGACGTTTAACCAGGCTGTAAAAAATCAGAGGAGAGACTTTGCGCTTTTCTCTTAAATCTACAGTTTTGCCGGGCTCGGTTTTTAAAAATTTTCACACAATAGCCACTTTTTCTACCAAGACTTTTGTCTAGTGGCTGTACCTAAGTCATTTTACAAAAAAACGCGCTATTTGTATGGGGAATAGCGCATTTTGGCAGCTTTCCACCTTCCATCGGCTTCAAAAAATAACCAACGCAGGTGCTACGAGTCTATGAACGGACCCCATGCCCCAAACCAAAAATCGCCTCGAAATTCGGAGGAAAAGTACAATCAAGCGGGCATATACGGATGGGCCACTTTTGGCTCTTTGGCCCTTTTGGGTTCAGACTAATTGCCCATTAATTGTAGTCCTACTGTATTCAACTACGTTCGTGGCTGAGAAGAGACTTTGCAAAAACTCATCTACAGTCAACCGCTTCATCAATCCCATAGAATGAAACAATTCAGACTGCTGACAGTTACGTGCTAACCAGACTAGACAATTACGTTTGCCACCACCACCACCCCCACCCCCACTCTCCGCGGGTAACCCCGTGAATCGCAGGAAAGATGTGCATGGTAACAAGGGTTCAGCCTGTGGATCCCTTATGTTAGATATTTGCAGCAACAGTGCTGGATCCCGGCTCACTACTTTTCAAGCAAATGCAACTCGTCAATTGGGGTTTCTGGGTGCCTAGGAAGTCTGGTGAGTTATCTCCGGTGGCACATGCTCAGTGCTGCTAAGAATATACCCAGATACTTAATAGATGTTGGCCAGTACTGATGAATTTTTATCTGGCTGCATACAATACCTACGTCTCTTGCACCTAAAGTGGGATGGCACTATGAATCGCCAGCAGAATAGTCATGCACTCCGGATGTTGGATTCCGGGTGTTGGATCATGTCCCAATTGAGCATTCAACAGGGCTTCTAGACCCGCTGGATGGTCGAAGTTGCTAGCAGTGGTGATCTAGGTGATCTACATAGTGGGTACCACCTGATGTACAAGGAACATTCCCGATTCACCAAAGAATACCCTTTCAGTCCTCGGTCATCTTGGAATGATTTCCTGTTTTGAGTACAACTGAAACCAGCTAATCCGACCCCTTCCTGTCAGAAAGCATGCTTGGAAGTCTCCTTTAGGGCAAGATCCTCTTTGAACGTGATAGCCTCCAATGACGCACAAGATCGACATACTCCCAAGGAAGGTCATTTTTCAGAGGTGCAAACTCCCTTGAACAATAAATGAAACTATAACAAATATAATACACCATTAGAGTCTCTACGCATTTATGGCTGCAATCTCGTCTGAGTCATACATTCTTGGACAAATCTGAGGACCTGCTAGCCTATTAACTCGCAAATATTCTCATTTTCTTCGCCGGTTTAATGCCTTTCTTTTTCCGAATGATCCTTGGGGATTTACAACAAGCTTGCTGAATATGGAAGAGTAGAAAAACGGTCAGTGGGTCTGGGATATAGATATTAGCCTGGTTTACTTAAAGATATGGAGTTTCACGGGATCAGACAGGGGGCCTACATGCACTTTCGTTTCCAATCAGATGCCTCTCTCGGCTACAGACCCCGCTCATGAATGGACTTCGTGTGTAGCTGTTTGGTTATATGCCAGGTGACGTCTTGGCTGAACTCAGGAAGGATACCGATCAACGGAAGAGCCTCTACACGTAGAGCATTCTGCATGTATGGGCTTTTGCATGATGGGTTTTGCACCAACCAGAGGCTATTAGTTGCACAGCGATTCTGGGAATAGGTTGCTCGAGATTGTGCCAAGCTGCAGGACCTCTGTCTAGGAAATAAGCCAGCTGCGTTGTAGATGGGCTTGATCTAGGTTAGGAGCATCTGAAGGAAGAGACCCTGCCGGCTATCTGTGAGGGTTACCTACGTGGGCTTACAAACGACAGTTGTCTGTGGGAACCCGATCCTCCTTTGCTGTTCAAAATAGCCGGGCTGGAAATTATTTCAAGCAGTAATCACTTCATCAACTAGTGTACATGAGTGGAGTGAGGGATAACTGGCCAACCTTTAAGGTATTTATGCTTTGGCTTCCTTGGGTTGGGGTCGAGGGTTCCTCTCAACAAAGGAGCAGTTCTGGCAAGGCAAGATACGATATTATCTGCGCTGCCATTTTAAAAAAACTAGCCCGTAACTAGGAATCACTACCACCTTCAGCTTGCGAAGTTGGTAACATATTATTGATAGTTTGACGCACATAAGCGTGAGGTCAGATTGTTAGTATTACATAGGGTAGGCTGCGAGATGTGTCTAGCTATATTACCCTGAATACTCGGATAACCTTTTTCTCAATTTAGCAATCGAGCGCTCACGTGCCTGCCGCTGCTAAATTCGATATTTTAAAAATTCATATTTGTAGTAATTGGGATGAGTTTGTCAGAGATTCTCTCTGTTTTCCTCTCAATAATTCCAATCTAATTAGTGAATTGGGTTTTTGATCTCTGCGCTCTGGGGAAGGGGCCCAATGACGGTGCTGAGACGCCAGTGCCCCTGGGCTGATCCTGGCTACAAGTTGGGTATATACTTCATGTGTTTCAAATTAATATCAATAATATCTTATGTGTAGTTAGTAGAGACATCAACATATTCCTAGAGGAGTGGCCTTCACAGGCTCGCTGGCTGCTCTGAAAGGTATTTGTATGTGGTGGGTGGTACGCCTCATTTAGCAATTTGGTTCTTATGTCACTGGGCGTTTGGTTTTGGAATAGGGCACCAGCCACGTTCCTACAACTACCGATTTCGATATATGTGTATATATATATTGGTATGTAACTCATTACCCATATCCACAGTATGTAGCTGATAATGAGGCTGGTCGATTATCCATCCAACTCCGGGGCCGCTCCCTACCGCCTTCCTTCGAAATGAAATGCAAAATTACCAAGAATAAACTAAAGAAAATCCTCCAGACCTTTACTGCTTCTGCATCCTGCATCAATCATACCCTCAATCTAGATTTGAGTTGCGTTATGGTGAGGCTGGTGGCTGCTGGACCTACTTAGTCGTCTCCTCTATGCGTGGCTGTGGGGAGGTACTAGCTGCCCATGGTGACTGTAGATTGTTCCTCGATGTGCTGGCGAAAAAATCGCGCATAGACGGCAAGCCATGCCATTCTGCCATATACCTCCTTTTTGATTTTGTTTCTACACATCGGTACCTCGATCAAGAAGCAACTGTAATACTTAGCTCATATTCCATACCTTCCCGAAACTCGCGATCGGGTCAAATCGGTCAGGAAATATTGCAGCCTTCGCAGTTACCTATCTCTGTATATCCTTCATTGTTTGTTCCGTCATTTTTTGCCCCAGTAGTGATCAGCAGCTGAACCATATCTCTATGGCGATGTAGTGGAGAGCTGGAGCTCTATGCATCTCTCTAGTGGCGAGGTAGAGTGCTGCTAAACTATCGCGATCTGCGTCTTCAATAGCTGCACCTCTCTCAAGCTCCAGCTGGATTTCCTCTCCATGGCCTTGGCCAGCAGCACCATGGAGTGCTGTTGATTCAAACATATCTATGGCCTCAATGTTTGTACCCTCTTCAAGTCTTGATCTCAATCTAGTACTGTATGGCCTGGCCTCGAGCTCGATGTTGTATCAAGCGTTGGTAGCTGAATCATGTGGCCTTTTTCAAAGTGCTTCGTGAATTTTTGTTTCTATCTCTATGTTATCTATGGCCTCAGCTGTTGCACCGCTCTTCATCAGCTGCCATATCACCTGCAACTGGCCATGGTCGAGTGCGGTGCCACCACCCACGTCAGTGGCATGAATATCAGCAACCATCTATGTCTGAGCGAGTGCTGTACAGTACGCCCATATGGGTCCCTAAAGTTGATATCACCAGCAACTACTAATCGAAATCTGACTTCATCAATATCCCCATTTTTATCCGCGGCTGCCCGACCAAAATGTCCAGTAGCTTCCGAGAACTTCATAGATCCGCCATTGGCGCGCAAATATGCCTCCACGGAGGACAAATTGTTCATTTTGGAGCTGTAAATTCGCGTCGGAACCCGAGCCCAAGCATCTCAGAAGTAGCCTAAGCTTGAACTGTGGCATTGTACTTTTTCTTTGGAATAATCCCAAGACCTGATCCTTTTAGCCTTAATCATATCTGTTTGACTCCAATACCATAAAGATCTCTGCATACCTACCTGCTTCCAAGATTCACGCTCGCTACAAAAGAGGCCATAAAGGAGGCCATAGAGCCTAATGATGTGGTCGATACCCTTCTGCGAAGCCAGGATCGTCTGTTCAGATTAAACATTTAGTCTAATTAGGCTTGAATCGCAGCGACCACATGCTACATCTCAGCTTATGAGGCCATCATTTGGGCACGATATGGGGCTAGCAGCAACTGTGGATATTTTAATGATTAGCTACATTGCCAGGACGCTCATAGCCTCAGATTGACTGGGGTGCTCATCTCCAAATTGTGAAATGCATTAATTGGCCATAGGAACATGTTTATGCGTAGGTTGGTGTACGTGAGCAATGGAATTTAATTTTGGCTTGATTAGTCACGTGAGCAATACCACCATGAAGTTTATTTTTATTTTTATTTTTTAAAAGTCTATACGCCTATGGAGCCTAAGGCTATGAGGCGACCACCACGAAGTTACCTCTTTCAGCTGCCTCTCCCTCATGAAAATTTGTTGGCTTTTACACCAGATTGCCAAGTTACTGAGAATATGTCTTGCATTGTAGTTCTACAGTATATACTGTACAATACGTCACCTATCGCAATTCTCGGAGATTCGGCCATGGAATCAAATAAGCCATTCTTCTATTCCATGGTTTGCTCTCACTTAACTCTTGGACAGAGAGCTTCAGGGTAACTAAACAGCTCATCACCAACAAAATCCTCCTAGGCTAAAACAAAGCAGATATTCTACGGTTTGCAAATTCACTAAGCATTGCGTATATAGTCTGGTTAATCTTCAGGTAGGCATGAGACTATCTTCAGGCCAACCATAGCTAGCCCAATGGGCTACACTAATTAAACATCTAGCCTACATATGTAAGTAGTCTCTAGTAGCCGTGGCGACTTTGGTTCGTTTACTTGTTATGTATGCTAAGCGATCGACTCGGTAACACCGAAGTCTAAAATACAAGTACTCTACATATACATTGCAACTTGCTAATACAGACGATAAAGATCTCACATCTGGTATTTCGATATCTGGTATTTCAGAATCAAGCCATTCCTGTAAGAATATAATTAGTATCTCCACTCCGCTCAAGTATACCTACCAAACAAATCATAGGTGTCAATTGGCCTAATTTCTTAGAACCCCTGCAGTTGTATAGCGTTCTCATACGAATCAAAAGTCGATTCCTCTACAGGGGTCACGCGTTGTTCTCCCCTTTCGCTTAAGTTTTCCTGTTCTGCAGTTCGTGCCGCAAACGACTATACATACTTGTATCATGACGAAGGAGGTCACGTTGCATTAAGGTTTCCGTAGAAGCCGCCCAATAGTTATGTAGGTACGGTAGGTACCTGCAACCACTTAAATTACCATATGTATCCTAGTCTTTTCATCCTAGTCTCTGCATATGTAAAGCAAAGTTCACTGTACAGGCACCCGGTTATTGCCTGATGCCCGGAACGACCTCTGATTCGCTGTAACTTGTTAAATTCAACATAAAATATCGCTCTATAGATATAGTATAAAAGCTGTAATTGCGAAGGTCAACACCCTGGATGGGGGACTTAAGCACATATATATAATCCTCAGTTTGCCAGGGAGGAGGTTTGCGAGTACCGGTACCTGGGCCCGCCCAGTGACATGATGGTGTACCATATATATGTACATACTGTACATACGTACCGGAATAATCAGAGTTAGAAAGTAGTCCCAGTGCCCCTGGGCATGCATGTAAATATAACGGGTAAATGTTAATTTCTAATCCGGCCAATGGAAGTGCTCAATTTCTTCACATTCCTCCGTTTTCTGAAATTTATTACAATTTCCTTATGGTCATTTTTTTGTGCTCTGCCAGCCAGAACCTAGAGCTCGCAAGCTTAATATATTATTGATCGTCCTGGCTGCGGGTGAGTTCATGACTGCAGAACGAAGCTACCCTATCGTAAGCTCCATCAGCCCTGCAAAGTTATCCTTGAAGAGAATTGACAAGCAGGGGATACACTGCACTAAAGTATATCTCAATTTGTTGATGCAAGACGATAGGCTATATACCGGCCAGAGTCACACATCCAGATCACTTCTGATTGGTATATAGTACTTATATACTTTCAACATAAATCATTGATGAAATGAGAAAGATTTAACTCAAGGCTTAGATACCTGCTGTACCTATTCCACCAAAGAGACTTTCAACGAATTCCTGAGACCCTGACATCCGAATTGAGGGTAACTCAACCTAGAGGTGCACTATGTTCACACCATGATCCAGCTGACTTAGGCCGCCGTAGGAACACCAATGAGCATAGGTCGGCCAAAAATAATCAGCTATTGAAAATCGTACGAAAACAGCATCTGTACATTTGTTGGTCCTGAGCTATAAAGAGGTAGGCGAGGCCTAGACATGCCGAATGCAAGTCTTAGATCTCAAGTCCACGAGAATGCACGAACGAAGTCAGTATAAATTCCAAAGTGGACTCCGTACCGAAAGGTGAAACACCTTCTCACAAGAGTAGCAATTTCCATCGACGAGCTCTAGAAGCAGTAAGATCATACAAGAGGTGTCTGGTGCCACAATGCTGGGACCTGACTAAAACCGAGCCTAACGAAAGGCCCGAGTATCATGACAGCAGTAACGGCTCTTGTACTTCGCTGACTTACTTCTGATGGTGGTTCTTTTATTGTGGCTGGGACTATTTTTCTATTACCTCGGACAACCTATGGTACCTAATGCTACAGAAGCCGACCCTTCCCCCTCTTGCCAGCTATTCCCTCCCGAGGCCATGCATTACTCAAGTACCTCAGACTCTGGCGATCAGCAAGCTCCCTATGAGAATCCATTTAGATACATCGCTGGCGATAATATAAACTTTGTGTCTTCCCAGTTTCTGGGTTCCCCAACCCAACTACCGCAGTAGGTTAAGAGTAATTAGCCACGCGGGCTAGGTCACAACGTGGCGCTGTTACTGGCACTTGCATAGTAAAGTAACCTTACGCTAATTTACTCGATTACAATCCAGACTACATCAATTGCAACCTGACTGAACCACCATCCCAAGTCGAAGCATTCTCATGGACACGACTTCCCAATGCAAATTCCATGTGCACGCGTACGATATCCGGCGAGCTGTCTGGCTATCCAATTCACATCTATGTGGCTGGCCACAAGCTGCAATGGGAAAAAGAATGGGAACTGGAACCAGAGAGGCAGGTGAGCCTAGCCTCATGGCGTTACGGTAGTAGCATCTGGTAGAACTTAAGTACATATTTGCTGGAAACATAAAGTGAATTTGTGGCAAATAGCTAACGATAACTAGTTTACTTCTGCGAGCCGCCTTGCGTTACTGGCAAGGGCATGATTTACATAGCAAGAACTGTTGCAACCTTCCCTTTTGCAACCCTTGCAACTATGCAAGCTTTGTCTTTGCCTGAGTAGCTAAAGCCTAGCTACAATCAGATCTTGTCACTATTAGCAGCACCCAAGTTTTGGACGCCGAGGTCTGTGCTTTTGCTGTAAGGCTACGCTACATCTAGCTTAAAGATACGAACAGTACCGGTAGTTGTTTTCTATCATATTTGCGAAACGAGTTTCAATGGCCCTAAGTTTATGGCAGGCTATCAATTCCAAAGAAAGTGGTAGTCTGGTTGGCACAACCTCTCGTAGAGAAGAAAGTGATATGGAAGGCGATACTTTTGCTTGTGCTGTTTTGGAAGCGCCCCACGATAACTTAGTATAGTTGGGGGGTGTTACTTCCTGGAGGTACGGAAGTGTGGCAGTGTAACTTGGTTATTCCTGGTATAGCTTTCGCCGAAAAAGAGCCTGGCCCAAGTTCATGTATATGGCTTCGCTCCGCAGGATTCTCATACAAGGATTGGACACAAAGATCATGGGAAATGACATACCGGTACGGATATTCTAGCTGATGGATTACCTGTTACCAGACACCCAAAGGTTGCGGCCGGTGGAGTTGTGAAGCGAATTCACGCTGGCTTGGTACCTACCTTTCCCCAAAGAGCGGGTCAGTCCCTTTTACCAGCAAGGATATTAGCATGCCGTAAAATGGTTCTAATTTCATTGTCATGATGCGCACGCTAATCAGTTTGAGGAAAAGCGCGTCAGCTCAAGATTTGGATGGAAGTGAGCCAGGCTGTCGGGCTCCTGCACTAATGGATACTACCCTCGCCCACCCTCTCTCGTTTGCGGTACGGTAAAGTATCGTAAGGGGAAGCTCTTTGCCGTAATTAGTGTTTTTACTCATCCACTTACCGGTACAGGTTTTCCGAACATGCGGAACATTTACAGGCCGTTATTTGATAACACAGCATTTTTCTGGTTTCCTCCAGCCTGATTTCATGGGTGATACGACCGACCATATGCATGTGGGATGGTTGGATAAGGCTGGGCAGGCCAACACAACGAAGGGAGGAGGGGAGCCATTGAGACATTGTGTCAATCATTACCAGAGCTGGGGTGACCTAGGGGGTGACCAATTCCTTTGGTGTAAGTCACTTCCTATTCTTGTGGACAAGTAACCCAGAGCTTAATGGCAGCAAGAAAATTAGTACCTACCCATCTCACCCTCAGATTGATGTTTGTATCAAGTATCAAGCCTTTACTAATTCGTGTGCTACGTAGCATTCAGAAGCGAAAGGCACGTGCTCCAATTAGGAATATTAAATCTTCAACCTGGTAGTGATGTATTTTACAAATTATCGCTGCCAAAAAGGGGACACTCCATTCACGGCTGTCGCCTTCCTGCTGGCCTGGAGGCTCTGTCAACGGGAACTCCGCACCGCTGGCACAGAGATTACTGGCAAATTGCCCACCATGCCTGCGTTAGCCTAACGGCAAAATGCCACAACGGCTGCTTTAGACCGGAAACAACCACAGCAAACGGCGCGATAGTACATATGCACAATGGTGCTGAAGAAGAGATTCATCGATCTAAGCAAACTAGAATCAAAAAGAGCCGGTACAGCTTCCTGTCGCCGACTGGTTGGATTTAACGTTAACCCCAGACGTCTAGGACAGGATATCGCTTGTGAAAAAGCCGTTCGCACTCATGCCCTGCCAGCATTCACGATTCCCTTCGCTTTGCTCCAGAGAGTAAGGAGCTTGCATGGAGGGTTGCAATGTCCGCTGTAGATCTGCTGTGCTGCCCGGCATCCCAGGGGTAAAATAACCACAAAACGCTGCTGCTGCCCGCCGAACTGAACAAAAGTGTCGCTTCCTTGACTCAAGCATTAATTTTTTCGCCCCCCTTTTCTCCCCATCGACATCGACTTTTCCTCCATCCCCCCTGTTGCAAATCTTCCATTGATCTGGGCCGTAAGATACTCTAGAGTACCGGTAAGTAGCACCCTGACTGCACCCACACCACCTCCCTGCCTGGCGGCCCCCCCCCCCCCCAAGCGACAAATCCACGTCGCACCCGTCTTGCTGCTCGCTGCATATAAGCTGGACTCACCCACTTTCTTTGTTGGCGGGATTTGGGATTTGGATTCTTGCGTTTACATTAATATTGAACATTCCACTACCACCACCAACAACAACAAACCTTCTGCCCAAGCACACCAAATATCACTGGTTCTCGATCCACTCTATCGGGCTCGTCTTTGCATCGGAAACGTGAAAAATAAATAAAAGGCGGAGGACCCTCAGCATCATCATCTGTTATCTGCCCACAAAAAGTTGACTGTGTTTCTTTATCACCACACATCTCTTTCTCCAGACATCCGGAGCCGTACAAGCCTTCGCACGGAAGTACTGTTGGTTCCTAGAAGCACAACCCCACTCTCCGATATTGGTTGAATAAGATTGGGCTCTGTTTTCCCCATATATTTACTGCTTACAACCTCTCATTCTTTGTAAGAATATTACACGAAACGGCACGAGATCTTACATTGGGTGGATCGAGCCATCCTCTTGGGGCAATTTCCCCCTGTTAACCACAGTTTCTCCGATTTAAATAAGGCGTGAGTGGGTTCTATTGCATAGAGAAGAGCAACAGAGCTAACCTCTGGCTCACCAGGTTTCAACACTGTCTCTCCATTCGATTGCTTCGTTCGGTCATTACGCCAGTATGGTTCATAGGAGAGGACCCTGGTCCCAGCAAGAGGATGCAAATCTCCTTCAACTTGTTCAGCTTCATGGGCCACACAATTGGGTGCGAATCTCACAACTTGTGGGTTCGCGATCCCCAAAACAATGCCGAGAGCGATACCACCAAAACCTTAAACCTACTCTCAACCATGAGCCGATTACCCCCGAGGAGGGTGTCGTAATCGAGAAGTTGGTTGGGGAAATGGGGAAGCGTTGGGCTGAGATTGCTAGGAGACTACATGGCCGTAGTGATAATGCTGTGAAAAACTGGTGGAATGGTGGGATGAATAGAAGGCGCAGGCTGTGCCTCAGGCAACGGGGCGATTCACATGATGAGGGTGATGGCATTGACGTAATTGATGAACTTGATGAGACTCCCCAAACGCCATATATTGTCTCGGTTCCCTCTTCGCCAAATACCTTTGCATCACTCCCTCCGATTACCTCGACATTGATTCCACGGGATGATCCACTACTTTCTCCTTCCATTCACTCTGAATTCGCAAGAGGCTCTGGAGGACAGACCCCCTCCCTCATTTCAGATTCAACTTCCACACTTTCACTGTCTTCTCCTAGAGTTCCAAATTCCCCTGGGAATAGCAGTTCTCTGACGCTGCCGCCTCTGATAGGTCGCCATGATTCCCGAATGCAGAGTCTCGCAGCCTTACCTGCCAGGTCAGCACAGAGTCTTCCCGAGTTCAGGCCTGGGCCGAGTTCCAGCACATTTGGATTTCAACATGCTATCGATCGTTCAAGGTTCTCGACGAGTGCACTGCGAAAGCCTGTCGAAACAAAAGAATCCTCCTCAGCACCATATGGCTTCCTTCGAAGCAAGCCAGCGCCACCCCCCTCGAGCCTCTTTGATGCTAAGACTGTACGCTCTGAATCTCGTCGGAAAGACAGTCGAATGAATCTGGCGAATATCTGTATTTAACAGATTCCTACTTTGCTTTTCTCGTGTACGTACCATCTCTAGATGCTACTGCTTAGCATTTAGTGAATTTCTTTTGGGTATCTTTGTCATTGCAGTCTCTTCTTATCGTTTCTAGTTGGTCATTGCAGCCTCTTGTTATCGTTTCTGGTTGGTCATTGTAATGCGTCTTTGGGGTTTCATGGGTTCTATGGTTTTTCAGGTAATTGGGCGAAGGCATTATTTGGGAATACGGCGGTGTTTTTTGCTCGGTGATTTTTTATATCTATTCAAGCTTTTTTGGTTTAGGCATTTCCAGCGATATGTCTCATTTTCCTAGGTGGATTGTATCAAGCCATGCCCCCTAGGGGAAGGGTGGCTGGTAACAACTATCTAGTTGCTCATGCTATGCACATGATCCTGAAAACCTTCCTTTTTTTTATTACTCGTATACCTTTCAGTTGCAGTACAGTATTCGAGAAATATCCCATTTATCTGTTGTGTCTTTTCCCTTCTATGTTTAGGCCTCCTTTCTTTTGTTTTCTGTTTGTCGTTTTTGTGCACACTCACAAGGGGTTCAGGTTACTTTTAGTCTTGTCTTTAGTCGGGATCTATACTTTTCACTATGTTAAGTGCGGTATGGTGTGTTCATGGAGTAGAGAGGGGTGGCAGATATTCAGCGTGATGCTAAGCCAGCCTCTATATGGATCGGTGGATTGACCTGTGGGGAACATCATTTTCAAGTCACCTATCACATACTCTGTATCTATCCCTTTCATTTGTTGAATGTGTTTTTCTTTCCTGTATTGCTATCTGGTCTTTCTGCAGTACCATGGCATTTGCTCCTTCCAGTGCCACTTCCACACAAGTATCTTCCTGGCATCACTGTTGTCTGCATCGCTGTTGTCTGCATTGAAGATTTTATCACAGCACTAGGCTAAAAGTCTATAGTTTTCAGTTCCTTGGAGAAATGGCCTAAGCATTATCGTGTTGCACGTGGGAAATGGGGGCAGTCAGCCTGTTCATTTAAATCCACTGTGCAACGCGTGCGGGGTACCCATTGGTTGCTCTATAGCACCGCCAGAAACGGGGGAATACCGTTGAACCCCATGTATGTGCCTACCGACCTGCAATGGTGGTGGTGCATATGCGTTCTACAACTACAATTTACCGCGCTAGGTCGGAGTGATAAATATAACTTTTCTTGTGTTGTCAGTAGGTATTCTGCTTAGACGACCAAGAAGTACCCATGAATATAGCATAGAGCTGCCAACAGCCACGACACTCGAGCTCGCAATGATCCCCGTCCCGTCAGGTGACTTTGTCTTCGTTTTACATTTTGGGTATTCTGCTCTGCCGCGAGACTCCCGGCAGACCTAACCCAGCCGTGGTCGACCTTAGAGTCTATAGGAAGAAGAGCCGGAACAAAGTCAAGCCAACGCCAGGTTCGTCTCGTGGGGGTGAATGGCAGACAAATCAGTCACAAGCACCCTGAGAGGCTTGCAGGGTAACATCCTTTTTGGTCGAGATGGACCAAGAACTTTACCCAACTTGTTACGGTTACACAACTGTGTGTTCATCACCCGGTCTACCCTTACCTGCTTCAGGTTTATGTTTCTCTTCGTATCCGGCCGCAGCATGTCCTTAGAACTCCTTTATACCCTCACACTGGCTTGCAACGCCTCGTGGCCTACCCATTTCTCAAGTTCACCTGACACAAACATGGCGGTGACAAATGAAAATCTTTCTCTCCTGTACCAGATACGCAATGCAGGTCGAGGAACGCAACAACCGGCAGTCGTTGGTGGGGGCTCCCCACCGTCAAACTCACCCCAAACGGGGACCGTGAAATGCATATTGAAAGTGGCGAAGATCTTGATCTAGGGATCGTATGACTGCTTACCAAAACTTCATTTCAGCAGCTGCAGATCAAGTATTTTTATGTATCCATCGTAATCATGCCCACGATCACTACCGCACTTCTTCCAAAATGGTACCTTCTCGCTTATGGGCCAATTGTTGTACGAAAGGATGAAGCAGGCTGCATGCCAAAGTTGGGGGAGATACAATGCTCCTAACCGGTTATGGGCAAGCTCAAGCGGTTCGAACTCAGCTGGGTTTTATGGGGCGGTTACACAAGGTAAATCGTTGGGCTTGCCTGCCGCTTGATATCAAAAGTTGCCAATATGCAACTACTTAGCACTTCGTACGACCGTCAGATTGTGATGTATTACTAATAAACATCTTGAGTGTTCCCACAACCGCAACATTTTTACTATTCTTATTTTTCCCATATCTAATCCTATAGCTGTAGTAAATCTAGGCCCGTTGATACTGTAGGAGGGCAAGATTATATTCCCCTTTTCAGGGTGCTTATGATATCGATACAATAAAAAGCATCCACAATATGCAACACTCACCTCACATCAGGGCCGTAGCTTGTAACGATTGCACCGTAACGGTACCTGACCCAGCAATAAAGCAGCGCAACCTCAGCTAGTTACGTGCTATATTAGTATTAACGGCGAGAAGGTCCGTCAGATCATGCCATACCAGCTGAGACAGCGGCTTAGCCCGTTACCTTTTTCGCCCAGGAATGACGCTTGCATTGGTCAATTGGTAAGAGCAGAGGGATGGTTCTAGGGAGGATGGGTGCTTGATTAATACAGAAACAACTTTTTATTATTTACTGCACAGTTTACTTACATACATGAAGCTTGCAGAGCTTGTTTCTCTGTCATTAATGTTGACTGTCGATCGCGTGGCGATTCTGAAATCGAGATATCAAATGAATTCTTTCAATAATATTTAACATTCCCTAACTGTCCTTCTCCCCTATTACGCCACATGATCTCAAGCTTTGCCTTTCCCAGGGTCACATATGCAATCAACTCTGAATGCGTCCCAGAATAGCACCCCTGTCGACGCTGGGGGAAACATATGTATAGGGGGGCGTGGCGTATGCAGTGAGCTAATGGGGGTTTTTTTTTTCTTTG